>CAUHTR010007250.1:59561-127271 GCA_959609185.1 Schmidtea polychroa | reverse complement strand
GATTTATTTTTAGAACAAAAATTTAATTATAACTGGTTTTATTATTAGATTTTATAAATTATTTAGGGTTAATGACTAAATTATTTTACATGTTTTATAGAGAAATATTCGTGATAATAGAAATTAAAGTTAGAATTATATCCATTTAAAGGGATTTTAAGGAATCTTATTAGTCAGAGGGAAATATATAACCTTTTAAGGGTACTTATCGATAAAATACTATTCTTTAAAGACAGAGATATTTCAGGGAAATTTGATGCTTTTTAGATGATTTTAGTGAAATATTTGTAATAATATGAATTAAGGGTAGAAATATAGTCATTAAAGGGATTTTAAGGAATCTTATTAGTTTGAGGAGAATATATGATCTTTAACAATTACTTATCGATAAGATACTAATCTTAAAAGACAGATATTTCAGGGAAATTTGATGCTTTTTAGATGATTTTGTTAGAGAATTCGCTGGATATATCAAATATAGTCATTTAAATGAATTTACTGGTGTATTAGATGTTATCATTAGTTATCAGTCTCTTTTGACATTTATTTCTAATGTATTGTTGAATTTTAGAATTGTAAATGAATAATTTTATCAATCACTCAATCAACTTGAGTATATGTGTCTTTAAAAGAAATAATTAAAATTAATTTATTTCAATTGATTTATTCAATCTAAATCAATTATCTACTAGATCTTATTTCAAAATTTTTATTAATTTATTATCTTAGTTGATTCAACTTGAATGATCAATATTTTCTTTTATTTACTGGATGATTAATGATTAGAATTTAAAGCTCTTTCTTGTCCATTATTTAAATTTTTATGATATTTATTTTGAATAATTTAAATTTTTAAAATTATTTAATCAATTTTTATCAAGTTATTGATGACTTGAGTTCAATTAATTTTTCATCCAATTTTTCAAATGAAGAGGATTTTCTTTTAAATATCTATTTGTTAATACATAGTTGTTGGTTGTTAGTACTTGGTACTTGGTAGTTGGTATCTGATTGATGGAGTTTAGTTGTAGATGATGACAAGAAGATATTGTATGTGATGAAGAATATTTTGTATTTAATTGCTATTATTTTTATGTGTTGTTAGTTGATTGTTGTTACTTGGTATCTTGTTGATAGTATTTTGCTGATAGTGCTTGGTAACTTGTTGTAAGTACTTGGTATCTATTTGAAAATACATGTTCGTAAGTTACTGGTAGATGATACTAAGTTATTGGTATCTTGTGCTTGGTAGTTGGTATGATGTTGTCAACTGATTGTTATTACATAGTTGTAGGTTGATATTTGTCAATTTTTCGATGGGCTTTTGATGGTGGTTGTTAGTATTTAGTTGAGTGTTAGCAATACCCTTATGTCTTGTACCCTTACGACTAATACCCTTACGACCCGTACCCTTATGACCAGTACCCTTAGGAGTCAAAACATCCTGTCGGATAAACTCCGAGTATAGTATAATAAAACGAATCAACAATAACTATTCATTTAATGCAATTTTTACTTTGCAATAATAAGTCAGTAGTAATCAATAAAAAGAAGAATGTTTTGTAAAGTAGAATTCAATAGTCTTTCATTGTAATTTTAATTATCCTCAATTCCACGTGGTGTTTTAAAGTGATTGAGTTGACAATTATTTTTTTTTGATGAAATTCTATCATTTTTGTTAAATTTAGACATTTAGAAAAGGAGTTTCTACTGATTGTAATAAAATTATTTTTGAAGACAGATAAAAAATTAATTTAAAAATCATTTCATAAAATACAATAAAGAATATTTAGTTTGTTGTTAGTACTTGGTTGTTTTTAACTTGGTTGATAGTACATGGTACTTGATAGCTGTTTGTAAGAACTTGGTATCTAGTTGTAAATACCTGATAGTTGTTGGTATCTGATTGTTGAACTCTTAGTATTATTATTATTGATTAATTGTCGATGCTCACGTCTGTGTGCACTTTGTACTGGTTTTGGAGGTTTTTTTGTGCGCACACAGACGCGGAGAATGGTAAATTATGAAGTTAATTCGCGTCTGTGTGCGCTTTTTACTTTCTTTGTGTTTGGGTTGTGTGCGCACACAGACGCGTAAAATTGTCGCATTATTAGTTTATCTCGCGTCTGTGTGCGCTTTTTGCTTTGTTGATTTGGATTGTGTGCGCACACAGACGCGGAAAATTGAGAAGATTATGTTTTGTTTGATCGATCTCAGAGTTTTTTGATGGTATAGAATTTTGATTGTATCAAGTTTTAGATAGATGTTTTGGAATTGTGATTTATCTTTAAATGGTTTTTAAAAAGGAGTTTTATTGAATCAATTTGAATTTGCTTTTGATTTTGTTGAAATCCTGTCCTGTTGGGAAAATATATGATTTTTGATATTAAGCATTATAACTCAATGGAAAATAATGATGATGCCTTGAATGTTTCTCAAATTATTCGTCATGTTCCTGTTGAAAATACTTCAAACGAAACTGATGGTTCCTTTTTTATGACTCCAAGAGATCCTGATAACTTTAATGGTGTTTTTGGCCAACTAACATCAAATTTATTTGGTGGATTGCTGCCGCTGGATTTTAGATCCGATTCGTCAGATTACATGTTTTCAGATCAAAGTTTTGACAAGTGTGTAACGAGTATTAAGAATCAATTTGAACAAAGTAGTCCTCCACTAGCAAATGAGGCAGATATTGAGAAATTACAAGTCCAGAAAATCACCGCAGCTAATGATACAGGTTTCAGTTGTCTGTCAGATTATGAGTGGCCGATGAAGTGTACGAGTTGCTCCGTCGAGAAACGCGGACGATTATACTAAAAACCAAGCTTCAAAGGACAATTAAACAATTATTATTATTATTATTATTATTATTATTATTATTATTATTATTATTATTATTATTATTATTATTATTTATTATTATTATTAGTATTATTATTTTTATTATTATTATTGTTATTATTATTATTCCATTAAAATTTCATTGACTTTAAAAATTATTCCATAAAAATTTCCATCTAAAATTACCATTGAAAAATATTTCATTAAAATTTCTATTAAAAATTATTTAAAAAATTTTTTCATAAAAATTTTCATTAAAATTTCAATTCTCAAACACCTACTATTATTCCAACTTTTTGTTAATAAATTTTAAAATCTTACTTTAATTTACTTATTACATTACTTTAATTTACTTATTTAACTTTAATTTAAAATTTTTGACTATTGATTACTTATTTTTAAAATTTGGACTTTAATTAACTTTAATTTAATTTTTTAGAACATTAATTTAGTTATTTGAGCCCATTCATTACTTTAATTTAAAATTTTGAACGTTAATTTACTTATTTGAACACATTGATTACTTTAATTTAATTTTTTGAACCATCATTTACTTTAATTTTAAAATTTGGACCTTAATTAACTTTAATTTTAAAATTTGAACCTTAATTAACTTATTTGAACCCATTGATTACTTTAATTCAATTATTAGACCCATCATTTACTTTAATTTCAAAATTTGAACCCATAATTTACTGTAATTCAAAAATATTAGCTCATAATTTACTGTAATTCAATTTTTAGACCCATAATTTGCTTTATTTTAAAAATTTACCACACTTTTTTAGTGTAGACCACCTTTTCTATTGAAATTCTCAGGACCAAGAAGACCCACTTTAATTTACTTTGAATATTCTATGCTTTTTTAGTGATAATCGGATTTTTGTATTGAAAATATCATGAGACCTTAAATTACCACTGTTTTTTATTGAAGACCACCTTTTTCTATTGAAAATTCCAGGATCAAGGAGACCCACCTTAATTTACTGGGAAATATCCTTGGCTTTTTTATTGAAGACCACCTTTTTCTATTGAAAATATCCTGAGACCTTAAATTACATGGCTTTTTTAGTGATAGTTGGATTTTGTATTGAAAAAATCCTGAAACCAATGTAGACCGCTTTTTTCTATTCAAAATATCCTGAGACCTTAAATTACCACTGTTCTTTATTGAAGACCACTTTTTTCTATTGAAAATATCCTGATACCTTAAATTAATGGCTTTTTTAGTGGTATTTCAAATTTGTATTGAAAATCCCAGGACCATAGAGACCCCCTCACTATAATCTAAAAAAAAATTTTGTACTAAAAATACCTGAAAGAAAAAAAAGTAAGTTGCCGCAATTGCGTAATCAAAAGTTGCTTGGTAAATTCGATCTAGTTGCTTTCTTAGCTTAACTTAAATATTTTTTCATCTGATGATAATTGTGAACCTATCGAAATATATCGTAAAAGTGATTCTCGAGTGACGTTTTTAAGTTTATTTTATTAATAATTATTATTATTTAAAAATTAAGAGTCAAAATCGATTTATCGATTATTCATAAAATTGTCAACAAATATCTATATTTCAAAAAAATTTTCAATAATATATTTCATAATTATTTTATTATTAAATTTACCAATGACTTAAATTAAAAATATTTTTCCTAATAATTATGAAAATTTCATTTTTTATGAACAATAATAATAAACATTGGTATTTTGTGCATTTTGTTTATAATTCTGTTTCCAATGTGTAACGCTTAGAAATATGTAGAAAAATAAATATAAATTCAATTTTAAATCAACGAAAACTATTCAACACATGTTTAGCAAATTAAGAATTAATCCGAAATTGACAAGTGCAGTTTTTCATCAAATCTTATGAGGATAAATAGAATCTTGTTTTACTACATAGATTACCGTAAATTGTTACAATTATTCTTCTATAATATTTATTTCATTTTTTGATAAAATTTAGTATAATTTCATTTAGTTATATTATTGTTACTACTATTTATAATAATAATAATAATAATAATAATAATAATAATAATAATAATAATAATAATAATAATAATAATAATAATAATAATAATAATAATAATAATAATAATAATAATAATAATAATAATAATAATAATAATAATAATGATAATAATAATAATAATAATAATAATAATAATAATAATAATAATAATAATAATAATGATAATAATAATAATAATAATAATAATAATAATAATAATAATAATAATAATAACAATAATAATATTAATAATAATAATAATAATAATAATAATAATAACAATAATAATAATAATAATAATAATAATAATAATAATAATAATAATAATAATAAAAGTTATCCATCTAGCTTAAGCCTATTTTTCATAGTTTATTTATTTTATCCGAAGCTATATATTATATTTTATAATTTATTTCTTGTACTTGACCATTTAGTGTGATAATCTGGAATTTGAGTATTACATTTATTAAATATACAAATGCGAAACAAATTTGTTCAACTATTTTACCAAAAATAATAAATGCATGAATTTAACTTTTTAATAACTAAATGTTAATCAATTTCAAATTTCTAATTATTACCACATAATCATAATTTCAAAAAAAGGTTTCTTGATCCAATTTGATAGAATTCTAGTAAGTATATCAGATTTACTTTTATTTATTGAAAGATATTCTATGTATAATGTTCAGTTTTCTTTTTATTGGTATTTTAGGAGGCTTTAGTTGAAATATTTCTTTCGGATGTTACCGCACTGCGAACTCAGCTCACTACGGATTTATCATCTGGCATCATTTTAAAAGACTTTATATCCCATTTGATACAAAAATTCACGCCTTTAACGATTGCTTTAAGTTCTCATAAATTGATGTGCCTAACATTCATTTTGTTTCTCAACCGATATATTTCTTCCATTATATTTACATGGAATTCTAACGCTGCTTCTATGGCGAAATTTATTTAAAAGCCATTTTACTTTCTCTGATAATGTTATATCAATTGGTCGATCTCAATCTTCTTCACTTAATCGTTTGAGATAAGATCACATATGGAAGAACTCCGATTACTTGATCACTTTATGAATACGATTCTCGTCTTTTCATTTTTTTCCTTTTAATTCACGGCGAATGGCATTAACTCGGTTTTATTTAAACCCATTTTCGATGTATACTGAGAGTTAAAGTATTCTTACAGCTTTTGTTACCGAGGGACGCTTAATTTCGTTTGTTATCAGATTTAATTTAACTAACCAAGTTTTTACTTATATTTCTATTTCTTCATCGATAAATATATTATATATGTAAGCGTTGGAATCCTTGTTTTGTTCTATCATTTAATCCCAACTCATAATTGACAATTTTTGTGATGATTCTGAGAGCAATATATACTTGTCTATGTATATGTTTTTACTTGAATTTGTTTATATATCTTTATTCTTGTTATGAAATGAATTGGAGCATTCTCACATTGAGGTGTGCATCGAATCAAATCTTTGGTGAGCATTTTTTAGCTGTGATGATAGTGCGTGCTTTATGTCGCAATGTGAGGATGTGTGTGTGAGTTATTGTTTGTTTTTTTTATTTTGAAATTTACAGAATTGTTTTGAAGTGATTTGTAATTGTTTTTGTTTGAATAATGATTGAAAACTGTAAGAATTTAAATTTTGTTATGAATTGTAAAAAAAATTAATTATCTGGACATGGTCATCAAAAATTTAAGTCTGCTAATAATTTCAAAACTGTAATTGCTATTTCATAGGAAATTCTATTAATAAAAAAAATAATAATAATATTTTTATGTAAACATGACACAAAATATATCAATGTAGAAAAGGTTTATCCATTGTAAAATGAATAAAGTAATAAATTATTTCAGATAAATATCAAGTCTCAAGTAAAGAAGAATTAAAATTTTCCATTTCAGATTGAAATTCTAAGAAAAATTACTGTTGTATGAAACTTGAATTTAATTGTTAGCAAATATTTTTTTAAAAACTGTATAATTTTAAATGTATTTATAATAAAACTTTGAGCTTTCAAGCTCCTTTTTAACCTATTCTTGTTCTTATTATAGTGTTTTTTTTAAATTTAATACACGAAAAGGAGGCAACGATTGAATTTTATTTATAGCATAAAGTTACGAAAGGCAATTAAAATCAAAGCTAACAATATTTAACTAAACACGGTAAAGACTTTATTAATAAAAATCGCCATTCGTACATCTTTTTCACTATATATTTCGATAACATCACTATCATCATCAGGTTACCTACATTCAATAGGGATGAATAACTATACAATATTGATAATTTATAAACAAATCATAAAATCTATAAATTTTTAAATTATAAATAACAATTTTAAATAATTATTTTCAAAAATAATTTTCAACAAACAATTATTTTAAATAAGGATTTTAAACAAATTTAATTATATATAAAAATATTTTTTTTTTTTTTTTTTATTTTATAAAAATATTATTTTTTAAAAACTTTAACATTTAAAATTTAATTTAATAATTTAAAAATTTAAAAATTTTTTATCAATTATTTAATTTAACACAACAATCAATACATACAATACACAAAAGCTTATTTAAAAACACTCAACACACAAGTATTTACAGCATTCTGCACATTAATTTTCGGATTCAATGATTTTATCAACAACGCCTCACAAATCACACGTTCCCAATAATTATCGAAGTTTTTTAATAAAATTTTAAAATCAGACATACCTATTTTAATCTTACAGCCCTTATTGTGCTCACCAATATGGGTCAAAGACTTCGGTCTACAATGTTCTCGAGCTCGAATACAGAGATGACGGGAAGTCTCTCCAATGTATGTGGCATTACACCCATTACATGTAAACTGATAAACGAGATCGGAACACAATTCAACCGGAGTCTTTGACTTATTAATAAACATATTGCGTACTTTCCATGAAGTTGACACTATCCTATAGTTTAAATTCCCTAACTGCTTTCTTATCTTCACTTTATAATCCTTAAAACCTTCTGAGTACGGCAATACTAACACAAATTTAGGCTCATCATCCTTGCTCACACTATTTAATTTATTTAACTCATCAGACTCACCCACCTCAACAAAATCACACACAGATTTTAACTCATCAGACTCACACGTCTCAACAAGATCACACCCAAATTTTCTCAAACATGGATCCTTAGGATTGATTAATTTCGACAGTTTTCCTGTCATCATCAGGTGGGATATAATACTCATTAAATAAAGGATTTTAAACAAATTTAATTATATATAAAATTTTTTTTTTTTATTTTATAAAAATATTATTTTTTAAAAACTTTAACATTTAAAATTTAATTTAATAATTTAAAAATTTAAAAATTTTTTATCAATTATTTAATTTAACACAACAATCAATACATACAATACACAAAAGCTTATTTAAAAACAGCATTCTGCACATTAATTTTCGGATTCAATGATTTTATCAACAACGCCTCACAAATCACACGTTCCCAATAATTATCGAAGTTTTTTAATAAAATTTTAAAATCAGACATACCTATTTTAATCTTACAGCCCTTATTGTGCTCACCAAAAAAACTTAAAAAACTTCGATAATTATTGGGAACGTGTGATTTGTGAGGCGTTGTTGATAAAATCATTGAATCCGAAAATTAATGTGCAGAATGCTGTAAATACTTGTATGTTGAGTGTTTTTAAATAAGCTTTTGTGTATTGTATGTATTGATTGTTGTGTTAAATTAAATAATTGATAAAAAATTTTTAAATTTTTAAATTATTAAATTAAATTTTAAATGTTAAAGTTTTTAAAAAATAATATTTTTATAAAAAAAAAAAAAAAAAAAAAAAAATTTATATATAATTATTTTAAACTTTTAAAATTCTTTAAAAAATTTTATTTTAATTATTTTTTTTAATTATTTTTAATGGACATATAAATATTTATGTGTCACCCTGTTAAATAACATTTACTTTGTAATATTTCTGATTTTTGTGTTTGGTGTCATTAATAAATATATAATATTTTAATCTGAAATATTATATCTAAATATTTTCTTGATTTTCAATTTATTAATTTCCATTCATTCAAACAAGGAATTTTTATTAAAATTTATTTCATTAGGTTATGAATAAATTATCTAGAAATTTTGATCTTTTCTTACGATAATTATTATTAAACTCTAGAGAATATCAGACTATTAAAACGATTGTAAACATTAAAAGGTAATAATTCTCTCTAATTCCAACATAATACAATATTTCGATTTTGAAAGAAATGCATTTCATTTTATTTTAAACAATTTAACTAAATTTAAAAATTTTATTCCTAAATAAATTAATTACAAGTAATTCAAATGAATATCTGTCCGATTGAAAGAATCATTGATATATCCATAAGGAAAATAAGGACGAATTTTCAAAAATAATAATTTAGTATAAATTATATTGTAATTATTTGAATAAGTAATATGTATTGATTAAAAAAAATTTAAAAAAAATTAAAAACAATTAAATTTAATATTTCTTAGATTGATTGGTTAAAAATTGACTAAACACTAAAATACGAAAATACTCACTGAATCCGCCTACCACTAAGATTAGGCAATTTAATTCGGATTATTCTGGATTATGTAATTTCAATTAAAAAAGATATATTGCATAATGTTTAATTTTTCACAATGTTGGGTTTTATTTTTCAAGTTTTATTGCTCAAGCTAAATATAACTCGTTAAGGTAGATAACCCGAGAGGCAATCTCCTTTTCTGGTACGAGTATTATACTTTTTCCAATTACTATATTTTGTTTTCTGATCACTGACCGTCTGATTCTCCGAGCTCCTCTTTCTTTCTTTGACCAACTGGTGGCCTGTTTATTTCTGAGTTTTCTTTTTATACTGTTTCTGAGAGAGCAATTATATACAAAATTGCAATTAATTATATCTCGGGAATCCTAGGTAAACATTTGAGCGTTTCCAAATTATTTTAATTTGTTTATTCTAGATTTGAACTCGGAATATTCCGTTTCTCATCTTATCGACCAGGTCTCACTGCGCTTCTGGATTCCTTCAGCACTCGGGTTTCCCATGTGCTCAACCTTCCCAATGGCTCGAGCTTCCCATTGTCTCGGGCTTTCCATTACAGATTAATTAATTTGTTTTTCGCATTAACTTTCTCTGTGAACCCATTTTTAAATTTTTATTATACTTTCTGAACTTGTATATCAATTTGGCGTTCAACCAATATTGATAAATGATTTTAGTAAGTTTTAATTAATTTGGCACTTTTATTGATTTTACCAATATTTGTTATGCCTTCTTTTTATATATAATTTTTTTTGGTTTTTGTACTAACCCCAACAACACTGTAGTGCGGTGGTTCTCACTCTTTTTAGATGGCGACACCATAACAAAAGATTTGAACGATTTGGAACATCCTGCTCTTATTATATTAAATTTCAGTTATAAAAATAATATCAAGTTTGTACTTTCAATAAATAACAAAAGTAACAAAAGATTCTTTTTATAACATATATTAATGTAAAATTTGAGCTTGATGCTTTTGAGGCTCTTTATATTTTGGTCGCGTATTTAACAAATATACTCTCATTCTCAGTTGAGTTCATCTTTTTGTCTTTTCTTGCTTTTGATATTTACCAATAGGAAAAGACTTTGTAACTTGTAAGCAAAATGTTAATTGCATTTTCACTGATATCCGGATATTCCTATTTAATTATTATCTAAAAAGAATCAAGACTAATTACTGAATGCTGTAGTCTCAATGAGTGGTCATTACGGATTTCGGTACTTGTTCATTATCGGGACCCTCATTAAAAAATTAATAATAATTAAACTTTGAAAATAACTTACGACATGTTTAGTGTAACCATCACCCTTGTGAGCAATACTCATAAGGGGCACAAAATATCTTGTCGGATAAACTCAGAGTATACCTTTTGCTTGATATACATATTATATGGTTTGAAAAATTTGAAGGTTTGAAAAGTTTGAAAATAAAGTTTGAAAGGCTCCCGCCAATGGATTTTATTGAACGGTGGTTCATTGAAAAGGTAATTTAGAGGTCATTTAGAGGATAACTTTTAGTCAGACCCTAGAAGGTTTATGGTGGGTCAATAACCTTCAATGGGTTAAAAACCTTCGAAATTTATAAAAATATGCGTTTCATGAAATATCGTAGCAAATCTTTAAAATGTCTGGGAATTCCAGTTGAAGATATAATCAACAGGAACAATAACAATAATTCAATTTTCATGCTTTTGATTTAATAATTAAAAAATATATACTTAAATAAACACGGTAAAGATTTTATTGATAAAAATCGCCATTCGTACATCTTTTTCACTATATATTTTAGAATTTCTGATGGATTTGATCATCCTTAAGGAAAGATATTTGAGAAATTAAGCAACCTGGTTGTTATGCAACACTTTGATGATTTTCTAAGTGCATTTTTAATTTTTTTCAAATTTTATGTAATAAATTTTATTAGAAGTCAGTAGATTTTGCAAAATTACTATATGAAAAAACCTAAATTAACTAAAAATAAACTGACATGTTTGTTTCTGTGGAATAATTTGTGATCAAATATTTCTTCGAAATCTATCGAAATTAATAAGTTTTATTTCTTTAATTCGTCTCTTTAAAAGATGAAAAGTCTTTAAAACTTTTCCATTAACATTAATAAAATTTTATAAAAATTTCAATTGGTAATTTTAATTGTTAATTTTGATTTTTGTTTTACTGATATATTTTATGACAATGCAAAATTTTATATTTCTATTTGATTTTTGAAAGTTTTAAAGAATAAAAATTTATTTTTTAAATGTTTTAATTACCAGTAGGAAAAAGGATAATTTAAGAGATTGACTTTATTCTTAAATAAACTTTAAATAAAAATGGTTTCGAAATTCATTTGTCTGTAGCCTGAAGAAAAAACGTCCAACCTTGACTAAAAGATGATATGAATTGCATTTGGAATATATTGCTAAACCTCAAATACAATCCCAATCAAAATCAAAAAATTGCAACCTGCAATATTTTCTTACCAATTTTATTCACCCAAATATTTAAAAAGGCATAAAAAATTTATGATCAAGAAATACAGACAATTTTTGATCAAAGTCTACAATTGAAAAATCATTTGTAAAATCATTTTTACGTCTGTATGAAATAAAATGATGTCTATATTTAAAATTATTACTACTTAAAATATTTCAAATATTTTAATTATTCAAAATAATAATAATAATAATAATAATAATAATAATAATAATAATAATAATAATAATAATAATAATAATAATAATAATAATAATAATAATAATAATAATAATAATAATAATTAGGAGGTTCATCCTGTAAAACATTAAAATCAGTTTTTGTTTCCATAAATTTTATTTCAGTAAATCTCAATATCAAATTATATCTTCTTTAAACTTTCTTATTTAAACAAATTTTCTACGAAGATATTTTTAAAATATCTTCTTATTATTTTTTAAAAATTAATCTAAAATTTAATTTTTAAAATTTTCAATTTAAAAATTTCTTCATCATAAAACTTCCTCATAATAATAATAATAATAATAATAATAATAATAATAATAATAATAATAATAATAATAATAATAATAATAATAATAATAATAATAATAATAATAATAATAATAATAATAATAATAATAAGAAGAAATAAAAAAAAATTTTTTAAATAGTAAATTTAAGTTTAAAAACTTTAATAAAAAACTAAGAAAATTAAGTAAAAATAATTATTTTAAATCGTTGTTGTCATTCCCACGATTTCGTGTATTTCTTTCCATATTTATTTCGGAATTAAGAGACATTTCCAATACAATAAATCATTTATAATTTGTTTATTTTTGAAGAATCTGTCAACAGTATTTTCTGTAATTCCAAAATTTTGTCATTTAATTGATGGGGTTAATTCCTTATTTTTCAAAGAATTTAATGAATAAAATTTTGCTTCGTACCAAAACCGATAAATTCTTTTTTCTGATAAACATTTTACACTGCTTTAAAAGGTTTTTCACTTGAATTTTCTTTGAAAATATTTCTAAAGGAATTTTGTTAAATTGAAACGATATTGTTTGATTTACTGATTTAGGTAGAATATTGTATTAAATGTGCATTCAAATGAGTTAAAAGACTTATCTTTCTGTTGTAAGATTTATTAAGCAACAGCAGATCTCAGATGATCTCCTTCAGAATCATATCAACTGGAATATCTGGATCGACAAGTGAATCAGATTGTGGATTTTGATCTTCGAATCGAGAAGAAGCTTATAATTAATATATTTCCACTGTAATCCTCATATGCTAAGCTTCTATCGTGTTGCTTTGAATTCCCTTTATCTTTTCTAAAATATAAAATAAATAATAAATAAAAAATAAATTTAAGTTTTAATTATTGTCATTACCAAAATTACGTTATGTTTTTGGTATTGATTTGCAATATCCATTTATTATTGTATGTTGTCTTTATGTTGAAATCCTTACTTATGCATTATTTATTTCTATAGAACTCCTCAAACAATTTATGATGTGATTTGTTTAAATACTATGGTGATTAAATAATAAAACGCTGTATTCGAAATATTGATTTGAAAAGCATGGATCCAATTAATATCAGAGGTTCTGTGGCTAACATTGATTATTCAAAATTGAGGCACCCTTCAATGTTGTCCTTTAAATCTTTATACTTTTCCTTTCACTCAAAATGCTTTATAAAGTAGGCCTAACACTTATTTACTCTTTATATTTAAGTTTTTATTATGGTCATTACCAAAATTACCAATGACAAAATCAGGTCACGTTATGTTTTTGGTCATGATTTGCAATATCCAAATCCATTTAATTAATGTTTACTTACAATTTCTAACTAACAATTTTGAATTTCAATAAACAAAAAATGTGTCACCGACAATGATTATTATTTTGCAGTTGAGTTCGTTACGATATTTATGTAAATCCCTATACTAAAACTCGCAAATATTCAGTTAATAACAATCCTATGCAATTTGGCCAACGTAATTAGGTCTATCTACACACACCAAATCCTTATTCAGCAAGAAAAGAATCAAATCATTGTTTAAATGTTTAATGTTTTTAATGTTTTCCTAAACGTAGGTTTTGAAATAAATGTTATCAACTTCGAGGTTGTGTTAAAAAAAGTCTCATATTCATACGTATTTCAAGATTCTTTACGGTTTTACCACAGAGACTTTTATTTAAAAACTTACAGTAATCTTTATACATGGAATTAATCAATTTAGATTTAAAAAGAGTGTTGATATCAATGTATTCCCTGTCCCATTTTTTCGCCATTTATTAATTGCTTTACATACATATGTATATTTCCCAAAGAGAAAGTAAAGATGGTGAAGTCTCGAAATTAGAATATAGATTTCCTCGAAATAATGTGTAAGTTTAAAATACAAAATTAATTCAACTGAAAATTTCTATATATTTCTATGGTATTATCCAAAGATTATATAAATGGATCCTTGTCAATATAAAGAACTATAACTCAAGAAAAGGGACAATGTTTAATTTTCATTGATGCTGACGGAATCAAAGGTGATATTTGTTTTTGCATACAATCAGCAATACCACGATACATCGTAGAACCCTTGATACGATTGTATTGCTACATAAATACTTAAGTCATATTGATTTTCTTGTCTTGTTTTCTTATCTTATCGTTTTTATCTTATTTTCATCCTCAACATTTCCAGATAGCTAGAACAACATCATTTTTATAATTTACCTCATCTTCTCTAGCATGCTTTTGAATAGAAATAGCCGAATTTTAAAGATTCCAATTATTTTCTGTTATCATCATCATCTTTTTTATTTATTTCTTTCGCATAAATTCTATTTTGTTATTTCTATGCTCATCGTGTTGTATTTATGTCTTTGACTTTGTTTTCATCTTTATATTTCCCTTTAGTGACTAGGAGTTTGTATATGATGTCTTGTGTTTAAATAACAAAGAGTATGACACATCATCTAGTAGACTGACTCACTTTTGATCAGATCTACGAATTATCGGTTCACCGATAAGTCATACCCATTTATTGATTTTTAAGTGCAAATTTTTTAAAAAGGAAATTCAAGTATTGATTTAAATGTGCAATACATCTCAACTTACTTTATTCAGCAATTGATAATATATAGGAAAATATGAAAAAAATAATTTATTTCAATTAATTATTTGCGTATTTGATTGATGGTTACAATATCATCAGTACAAAACCGATTGACTTATCTAAATAAAATCAACTTAATTTATTAAATTAAAACAATTTATTTTATTTGACTTAATTAAAAAAATTGTATAGTAATAATAAGAGTATTTAAGTTATACTAATTAAACTTAATTCTTATTTATATTTAAAAGTAATTAATAAAATAAATAAAAAATATTTTAAATTTTAATCTATTTATATTTTTATCAATGTATAATATGTACAAAGAATACAAGATCCAGCTCATGTAACAATTACAATAAGATGCATATTTAAAAGTCAAATTACATAAAGTATGTTAATAAGTATGTTACAAGAATTATTTAAACGTTAATGAACAATTTTTAGAATAAAATTTCATTTTATTTAATAAAAAGCTTGACTGTGAATCAGTAAATATATCGATGTTTTTTTTATATATTTATTGATTCATAGTCAAGCTTTTTAATAAACACAATGTCATTTGAGAAGAAATCAGTCGTTCGAAATCAGATGTTCGAAATCTCATTTTTTTTATATATTTACCTTATAACTGTTGGATATACTCTGTTGAAAGTAACTGTTGGAAATGATTGACTGCAGGTATGATGACAATCTTCCGACAATAATCTTCACGATTCTGTGAGTTAAATACAATTCTTCTCTAATTTTGGTAATATAACAAAGTCTTTATATACTCTTTCACAGTTTTACAAGTTGATATTGTGCTTGTCAAACTCAGCAATTTTATTTTTTCATAAGAAATGATTAATGTTATCAGGAAAATTAAACTGTGTTTTTATAATTAAGGTAATATTTTCCCAAACAAAGAATAGGAACGAGTTAATATTAAAATTTTATTTATACACTTCATTATACAAAGAATCAGGAATTATATATTAATAACTATTAAGTTTACAATAAAATGTATTTCAGAACCTGTTTTGTCTTTTTCAACGAAGTTGCAGTCAATATCCTATCACAAATACGAGTTATTACACGTTCAGAATCAGAGAAACTTACGAAGTAAAACGAAGTTTTCAGGTGTTATATTATTTTACTCAATTTCTTAGAAAATTATATTTAAAAAAATTAACTGATATAAAAGATCAATCCGACAAATATGTAGTTTCTGTAAAAGTAATAAATATCTTCAATATTTTATAATTGTTTAGAAAAGTTTAGGACGTGCCTTATCTAAATCAGTGACGGCGAACCTATGATTCACTGTTCAGACACTGACCCACGCAATGAATTCAAGTGACCCGCAAGTTGTTTTGTTTTTTAATTATAAAATTATAATCATACGAATGTGTTCGAATATATTATCTAATTAATGTATAATAAATAAAATCATATTATATTTACATGAAATTTTGTTAAATTTTTAATAAATAAAATAATACTTGATCCATAGGTTTATAAATTCAATTCTGACCCCCATTGTCAAAAATGTTCGCCATCACTGATCTAAACAATTGTTGACAGATTTAAGTAAAATATATTTACCTAAGCTTTTGGTCTTGTCATACAGTTCGTTTTTGCTATGATAAAAATTAGTGATTGCAAAGTATCTTAAAAATTTAATTATCGATAATTCGATAAAAAATTTATCATTTATTGATTTATCGATAATTATCCATAAAAATCAAACAATTCAAATTTTTTATTAAAGATATTTATTTAATTTAACTTATTGAAAAAACGCTCTTAAAATCATAACGTCAGCTTTCATCATTTAATTGTGACCGTATTTTTGTGCAGAAAATCCCTGCAGCGCAAACGCCCTTTCTGAATTAACACTTGTTTTGTGCACGGATCTAATGTAGTTATAGGCCAATTCTAAGTATTTACCACGAACTTTGTTATATCTAAAGTAGCCCTGTGAATTATTCAAATATTGAAAATACATCTGTAAAAGTTGTTCTGCGTTTCTTGATACGTATCATCCATTCTGATTTAAATTGATTAGTTAAACAGCTGTTTCGTTAAGATAATTCATCCATCATAAATATTAAAGTGATATCAGCACTAAAGTGATTTGTGTCTCGACAACAAAGTATTTCCACCGCCACTTTAATGGAAAACAGCGCTGATATTATACTTGATGATACATGAAATTGTTACTTTTTTACCATATTTTTAATTAGTTTAAATCGTTCGAGCATATCTAGTAAACTATTCCATCGTGTTTTCGAATCCAATTTTAATTCCATTACTTTTCCAAATTCTGCCTTTACATATTTTTGGAGAACACTATCATTTTTTTAGGTGATCTGCAAAAAAACTTTTATGACCTTTCATATTTGTTCAATTAGCTAGTATATTTTTTAGTTCAATATTATGTTTGAAACTTCTTCTATGTATTACATCAAAACCGTCATTTTCTTCACTTTCATTATCTTCATCATTATTTGGATTCTCATAATTATTTAATTCTTCATTTACGGTATGTTTTTTTATAATGGACTTTTACCACATGCCACGTGCTAAGCAAAGCTGATGGTCAGCATTTACTAATTTTCCCGCTTTCGTCATCACAGAAGCACCGTCCGTTATTATTGAAATAATATTATCAATTTCAAAATTAAATTCATACTGTTGATATTTTTAATTTTGAAAAATTAAACTAGAAAACTTTGAAAAACTTTTTTCAGAAATTGAAAAATGTGTGTTGGTTTATTTATCGAATTATCGATAATATTTAGAGGATTTATCGATAATTTTAAAATGATATTTTTGTCCGATTAATCAATTTATCGATATCACAATCTTAACAAATAAAAAATTTGAAATAATATTTTATATTAATATTGTACATATATAAATATAATTTATAACTCAACAGGCAATAATTTTTCAGCCTTTTTAACTACAAATGTAATAAACATTTAATTAAAAATTTGACTTTTAGGATATGGACATTATCTTTAAAATTACTGAAAAAAATTTATTGTGAGACATTTGTGATTTAATAATAATTAATATTTGATTAGCAAAGAATTTATTGTGACTATAAAATTAATTAATTTTATTATAATTATTGTATTATCAACAGTTTTTGTTTAAATTAATAAATCTAAAAATTTAAATAAATTTTAAAGGAATTATAAAAAAAGGAATTTTAAATGATACATGAAGTTCTTTTTTGTTTTTCTACCGTGAAATAAAATAAAATGATATTTTAATTCTGGAATCCAATATGTTATATGAATATTTATCATTATAAATCCCCTGGAAACGACAGTTTCATGTTATTAATAACTTTTAGTCCCGAAGTATGTCACGTAACTCGGTCTATCCGTCTATTCATAGACAAAATATTTAATTTCATACTTATTTTAATGAAACAGTGTTTAAAAAGTTTTTAACAAATTTTGTTAAAATAATGAAACTTAAATAAATAATTTTTTTGGAATTCAAAATTGGAATCAAAAAAATATTTTCAATTATTTTTAATAAAAAAGTTATTCTTTTCACTTGTGTAAAGAATATTTTCTAAATTTTATTTATTAGTTTTAATCTTGTGATAATCATTTTTCTTATTTCCCACAATAGCTTATTTATATATTAAACAAAATATTAAGTTATTTTTAGAATGGCGTGTAAGATAAAATTGAAAAATAAAAATAAATTTATTAAAATACTAATAATAAATATGTAAGGAAATTTTAACATTATTATATTGTATAAATAATAGCTATTACCCGTCAAAAAATGACGGAATTTAAAAAAAGAATTAATAAAGAATTAATGGTCCAATAGAGGAAAGTCGATTTTCAGATAACATTAAAATAAAAATATCATATTGTCGATCAAAATTAAAAGTAATAATAAAATGTTTGTTGATTTTTGGTGATTTTAATTAAGCTGTATTCCATAATCACTCATTTTCATACATACGTAGAGAATTATGTATTTAGATGTCAACGTATAATATGTCATTGTCAATCACATACTAAGGCATTAAGTATGTTATTTCAGTTGCTCATAAATTATAATTTTAAATAGTTTATTTCGAATAAATTCAATTTACAAAATGTAATCCAAAATGAGTGAGATCATAAAATCTGGTTAACCAGCAAATGTATGATTGCGAGAGTATAATGCCAGACAAAGGTAATAGAGGACTATAATTTTAAATATTATATGAGCAATCGGTAATTCTTCGTAAGGGAAACAAGATGTGTATCGAATTAAAGTAAATATATTAAATCAGAATCTTTCGAAGGTTTTGCAGAAGTTCCATTTCCGAAACTATTACTTTTCTTTCATAAAAATGAAGGTTTCTTTAATATTTAATTTTCAAGCTTAACTGTCTCCATTATTTGAATGATAATATTGTAGCAAAGGGGATTAAAGTTCAACTTATTAGCAGTTTTTGCAAAAGGTCTTTGGTAGAAAACCCAAATCACTAATATAAAACGTTATTTCTAAGACTCCCTTAATAATAACATGTGCCTGGGAGTATATAGAAAAAGAGGACAAAAATATGATTCTATTTAGAATGAACAGCTACTGTGCTAGACTGAAGACATATTGGTCAAATGTTCTTTCCTTCACTATTCAGAAAGTAATCAAAATTTGTATATTTATACATATTTTATATTCCTCAAATTAACTTCAATATTATCTAACAATTTCTATATTCTTAAATTTAATCTTTTAGAGTCAAGCAAAGGAACTGGAGAACTAACTAATTCAACTTCCACTTTATATTCAGCTTATATTATATCCAATGCCAGCTTTAGGTATAGACGACATAGGCGGCTGCTTAGAGCGGCATTATTTTAAGGGGCGACAAAATTATGAAAAATTAAAATTTAAAAATATTTTTTATGTTATGAAAATTATTTGTTGTCCTATGTGCTACTAATATCACTTTTTATATAGCACAAAAAATATATTGCACTTTTTATGTATCGCAAAATTGTATTTTTATTTCAAAATTGTCTAAAGCTGGTACTGATTCTAACCTTTTTAAGATTCATTTTCTTTTCGATTAAAAAAATTTAAAAGTTGTAAACAAATAAAAATGAAAGTAAAGGTTATGTAACCTCCGTAAAAGACGCTCGTTTTATAATGACATAACTAGCGGTCAGGTCTTTGGTGGAATTGTATTATACTTAGCGACTTGTATTTATGAAATTTTCATTATTTCATGGTAAAACTTAGTGGTTGATCAAAGAAATGTGTACACAAATTCTCCAAGATGACAGATTCAACTAAAAAATTATTCAGAAACATGATCAACAAAAACGCACAAAAACATCAATCAAAACAACAATTTATTTTACATTATCGGAAAGAAATGTCAGTTATTTATTTCTCATATTTCGTCACGATTCTTATAATTAACATGAATTATAATTTTATAAAAAAGTAATTATTATAATATTTTTTTTCAATTTATTACTCCACATTCATTGTTATTCGATTATCTCGATGGTGATTGGATGTAAAATTATTCTAAATTTCATTGGTTGAATTTCCTAAACAATTTAAATGAAAATTTTAAGAAAGGGTAATTTGTAAAAATATTTCTAACAATTTTTTTTACAAATATTTTTCAACGGTTTAATCAAACATGCCAACATATCGAATAAACAAATCCCTCATTGTGATCAGTTGGATTTTTTCTATAGATCATCAGAATTTCCATTCATTGTTTCAGAGTATTTTCTTTTTTGGATGTATTGTGAGTGCGACAAAATCATTAGATGTGACTTTTAGCATTTCAGAAAATTTATCCCCCTCAAACAGAGTCGGCATTTTGACAGAAGTCATTGAGAAATTCAGATATAAAGCCGGAGTTCATTTTCACTTGCAACAAATTGAATATCAGTCCGACAGACCTTTATTTGTAATAGATCAGTATTCAGGAGTCATTTCTACGTCGGCTGAAATCGACAGAGAGGCTATTTGTCCTAAGGTTTCGGGAACGAACTTGCCTTGCAGTATTTCTCTTGTAGTTTCTGTTGTTGAATATTTAATAAATATTAAAATAAATATAATCGACGTCAATGACAATCCACCTAAATTTCAGCACAACAAACGAATTATACAAATACCAGAAAATGAAAAAATAAATTATACTTTGGATTTGGAAAAGGCTTCTGACTTGGATAGCCTTCAATTTGGTATAGATAATTATAAACTGTTGGCATCAGAAGACTCGCCGTTTATATTAATTTCCTCTCTAACGCAACCGAAATTGAAATTAATAAAGGATTTGGATTTTGAAACGGTTGAACTGTATAATTTGGTACTAGAAGTATGTGACACCGGTTCATTGTGTTCAAAACAAAAGTTAATAATAGAAATAATAGACATAAATGATATGTCACCAAAGTTTATTCAAAAGAACTATTCAGTTGTTGTCAATGAAACCTTAAAAGTCGGATCCCAAATTCTTAAAGTCCATGCATATGACAACGAAAAGGGGGATTTTGGTAAAATACTTTATCGGCTAGGAGATGCTAATGAATATGGGTCTCAATTTATCAGAATTGATTCTAAAATTGGAGATATCTATTTAATAAAACCTTTATTGGGATTGGAAAAGATCCTTGTCACTATTGAAGCCCAAGATTGTGGTTCGGTTCCAAAGTTTGCTTGGACGAAATTATTAATTCACATAATAGATGTCAATGACAACCGACCTGAGGTGAGATTGAATCCTTCTCAAAATATTACTTCAAAATATATTTCTGATAACTATTATCAGATTGACATATTTGAGAATCAACCTCCTTCGATTATTTTAGCAATTGTACGGGTCGACGATAAAGATAGAGGAGTTAACGGGAAAGTCTCTTGCCAACTTCACAGTACAAAGTCATTGAAATCGAAAGAAATCATTTTACAGCCTATAAAGGGTAGACATAAATTTTACAAACTTGTTACTAATGTGTCGTACGATAAGGAAAATGATAATCATGTATCTTCTTATTATTTAAATTGTACGGATAATGGGTCTCCAAGTTTATCGACAGTTGTGTCGATTAGTATCAATATATTAGACTGCAACGAATACCCCCCGTATTTTGATAGCCAATTCTACAGTGCGACAACAATGGAAGAATTGAAATCCGAAAACATCATAAAGTTTGCATTGGCTGACGCAGACGCAACGTCGAATAATGAATTTCAAATCAACGGCACTTACGGAAGTTGGTTTAAAATCCATATAATCGATAAGAAAAACGGGAAATTGATGTTGGTTCACCCGATTGATCGGGAAAAAATTGATCGGATCGATTTGTTAATAATAATAATAAATATTGGACTTGATAATAAAAATTTCACCAGCAGCAGCTCGGTATTAATAACTGTGATAGATATTAACGATAATCCTCCAGTGCTAGTTGGGAGAAATAACTTTGAAGTCGTAGAAAATTCCTTAATCGAATCCTCTTTGGGGAGGATTAAAATTCGTGATATTGATCAAAATAGAAATTCTCAATTTTCAATTTCAAGCGTTAAATCGTTTTGTTTTAATAAGAGCGATGATAAAATCGAAATTGAGTTTCAAGTGAATAAAATTGGTGAAATTAGATCAACAGTCGTTTTGGATTATGAAAGATTTCAACAGTGCGTCATATCGGTGATCGCAACAGATCAAGGAATCCCATCGCTATCGTCGACTTTGACTGTACATTTGCAAATACTCGACGAAAACGACAATTATCCCCAATGGATCTTTCCGAGTTCCAAAGACAATTACTTAAATCTCAGTGTTTCCTTGACTGGATCGGGTTCAAAGCTTACAAGAATCCGAGCTATAGATTTAGATAAAGCTGCCAACGAAAATATTTCATATAAATTACATAGCCAACTGGGATTGTTCGATCTCGACAGATTTACCGGTGATTTAACTTCCATAAGTCAATTAAAACCGGGAAATTACGTTCTTCAAGTTTCAGCTCAAGATCAAGGATTACCTAGTAAAACAAATTATTCAAATTTAACAATAAACATTCATATGCCAACGAGTGACAATTCGAAATTCTCGTCTCACATTTTGCTCATTCTCGGACTGATTCCAACTTGCGCATTGGTGATTTTGATATGCGCTGTGATTCCCATTGTTTTTATTGTCAAGTGGCAGAAACGACGACAACATCATAGGATTCCTTTGTCAATTGAAACCCAACATTATCACTGTCCGGATGTCAATCATTTGACGAGGTCAGAATTCACAAACGAAATCAAATCTCCAAAAAACAGTTTGACTTTTAAATCAAAATATAAAAACGGGCATCATAATGAAGAGCTGGAAAACAGTAAAGGCTTCATGTCGATGCCGCCAGATATTCAGGATATTTGTGATAAAATTACAAGTAAAATTTCACAATCAGAATATCAAAGCACAATTAAGGTAATAACATTTTAGATTGACATTTTTGAATGAAATATTTATGATACTAGTACAGCCATAAACATCTAAAGGGTAGTGAGCAGTGCTGGATGTAGCTGAATTTTTTCTTGCTTTTCTTTAGCTAGTTTTCTATTTCGAAATCCACTTATTTTCTTCTCCATTCTAATATGGAAAGAACAAAAAATAATTAATAATCAATTAATTAATATTATGAAAATATAATTATTATAATTATTATTATAATTATTATTATAATTATTATAATTATTATTATAATTATTATAATTATTATTATAATTATTATAATTATTATTATAATTATTATAATTATAATTACAGTATTATTCAAAGTTATAAATTTTATTTTAAGGTTTAAAAATACCCTTATAATTGAACGAAAAGACATATTACAGTAACCAATAAGATTCACAATTTAGTCATCAAAAGATATTTACAGAATCCAATAACCGATAAATTTTTTTGACAGTTTAACTAGGAAATCAGATTTTTTTTATTTTTCATATACAGAAAACCAGTATCTTTTTTCTTATTTACTAAATTAAAGCTTGGCGCCTTAGGCGATGGCCTCAGTTGGCCTAATAGTAAATCCCGCCTTGGTGGTGAGGATTTTCCGAAACTATTCAATCAGAAAAAAAAGAAAAATATTTAAATGTTTTTATAAATTAATAAATATTAATAAAAAATATAAATTCTAATTAGAATATTTTTAGTAATATTTTATATGTGTATGTATTGGATTTCTGAAAGTTTCACTCCTGGCCTACTTTAATTAATAGTGAAATATTTTTACGAATAAATACACAAATTTTAATAAATCTAATAACTAATTTTAAAGATAAACTATTTTTTAACTAAATAATATTTTAGATAATTTTGATAAGAATGCCGGGTGTACAATTTTATAATAACGTTAAATGGCGAATTTAACTAATTTTATTTTTGCCTTTTTATACTGTTCTTTTTAATAACAAAGCCTTTTGTCAAATTCTGCAATTTTGTTTGCCAAAAGAAACAATTGCTATCAACCAAACTTTAATTAATAATTTGCATAATTTGCCCCCACCCCCTTTGTTGATTTAAAATTATTGGATTTATCTTTTTACTTGCTACCACTACCTTTTCTTGTTTAATACATTAATTTTTAATTTTTCTAACTTTTTTATTAAGTGTACAATTGAATGGATAAATAATACAACTAAATACTCACATAACATTATATACCAAATAAAATATAATTTTAATACTTGTGAGATGTATTAAATTTTTATTAAATAAATAAATTAAAATATGTTCATTAAAACGAAATGTAAGTAATTATAATAACAATAACATTCGTTAACTTAAAAATACTAATAAAATTAAAAATGTACAAATCAGAGTTGTTAAGAGAAAAACAACCAATAATACCTTAGATTATTTTGTTGTCAATAAGTGATACATACCTAATTTGAATTTTTTATAAGCCAAAAAATGTGAACAATGCTCGATTCATGCACACACATTTGTGGCATTCAGTCAAAAGCACGTCATTAATTCAGGACATCCTTGATTAAATTCATCCGGATATAATTAAACAAACTCTTTAACTGTTTTTTTAATTTTTTGTAACTTACTCTTTTAAACTATGTCACACGAATGTGATTTATATTACACCTTTTTATAACAGATTCAGTTTAGAAATAATGTAGCTAACCAACAGTCAACTAACTGATTAATCGATTGCCAAGTGCACATAACTTTTAACCTCCCAATATATTGAAAACAATTGCATCAAAAGGCATACATTAAGGTACGTTTATTCATAAATTAAGGTTTAGTATAAGTATAATAATTATGGACGATAGGTGGAAATTAAATAAAATAAAAACACAGACTACGCAGAAAAACTCTTTAAAAAAAAGAAAGATTAAGAGCATGAACATTTGTAATATTAGAAACATGTAATTTGAGAATATTTCAAACGTTTTATAACATTCTAGCTATGTTAACTCTAATTTTAAACCTTTTTATAAAATTTGAAAATTGATTATAAATTACACAAAATTATGGAAAATGTCGCAGAAAACCATCAAAATCGTAATTTATAAAGGAAATATTAAATTCAAAGTTAGTTATTTTTAGTTATTCCGAAAAAGATTTAAAATATTAATCAAAGTTACGGAACGAGAAGTAAATTGTACAATAATATAATAATAAATGAAATTTCCCGATATTATTTGAGAATAAAAAGATTTTAGAATTTCTTTAAAAATCTATATTTAAATAAAATTTAATAAATCTTACCTCATAGAAAATTAATCATAAATGACATGAGATTCATAATAAACACGAACTTTATTAATATTAAATATATAAAAAATATTTAAAAATACTTTTAAAAAATATAAACACACTAATACCTCATCTTGTGTCTGTGTAGCATATATTTTGTCTGTGTAGCATATATTTTGACACTCAATTTTCAGTTTCCGTAAAAATCTTTTCGCGTTGAGTTGCGTTTTTAATTTATAATTTTGCATTGTTTTATAATTCTCAGTAATTTTAATGAAATATTGAAAAAATACAATGTGAAACAATTAAATTAAAAAAGTGAGAGTGAAGTTCAAATATAATTTCACAAAAAATACATGAAAAATGCTTGTACAGTACGGTATATATACAATTCAGTAGTCACAAGCATTTTTATTTGTAAATTCTCAAAATTCATGGTTTTTTATATAAATTAAGATTTATTTTGATAAGGCTGCGGAGGCCGCAGTTTCCCCACCCCTGGCTTAGTTTAAAAGCAAAGGTTTTGATTAAAAAGACCGTTTATTTTATTTCATTAAAAAATGCAGATCTAGAAAACAATAGAATCTGGATCACTAATTAAATAAAAAAGTTTCTATTAATCTTTTTTTACAAAACTGTGAAAATATATGCTCTTATGAAACAGCAAAAAATATATATTTTGTCAACTTACATTTTATATTTTAATTTTCATAGAAATGTGAATTTTTATTAGAGTGCGAATACACTTATATTTCCTAGACGAAAATCCAGTAAACAAACCGAAACCTTTCTGAAAAAAATTAATTAAATCAAAATAAAAATTCTTTTTACTTCTTAAGAAATTAATTATTTCTTAGAGAAATTTGATTGACATTGAACGAGTCGAAATAGATTCCATTAAAAAATAAATAAATAAAATTATATTTATTAATAATATTTTATGTTTTCAACAATTTTCTATTTTTTTGGCAAAACTAGTTTTCTATAAAAATCTTAAAATATCGGTTTCTTTTGAAAATGGGTAACCTTAACGTTTATCATTTTTTTGATTTAATACTGAATTATATGGAAAGGTTTCTAAGTTCATTTGTAGAAGGGATTCGTAGGATTGATTTATAAAGAAAAATTAAAAAAAAGTTTTATAAGATATTAAGTTAAATTAAAAATTTAATTAAAAAGAAAATATATTTAATTTAAAATATTATTTTATTTTTCCAAATATTTCATGTGGTTTGATTTTTGAGAAAAAATGGGCAAGCTACTGACCGCAAGACTTTAAAATTATTTTGTAAAAATGTGTACAAATTTATGTTGCTTTTACTTTTTGTACTCTTATTTGGCTTTTCAAAATAGCAGTTTTAATATTTATATTTCAATTATTTTCTTGGTATTAATTAATTTAAAATTTAATTTAAAATTTGATTAATTTAATTATTATTAAGAAATGGTAAGAAATATAGTATTAAGAAATACAATATTAAGAAATACAGTCATCATATATAACCTTTGAAAAAAGACATTGTATTTATTAAAAAACTTGATATCAGTAAAGATATCGATGTTTCTTTTATAGTCACGAATTTGCGGCACTGCCTTTTTCAAGTGATTTTGATCAATGTTTTTTTAATAAATACAATAAATACAAATTTCAACAGGTACTTTGACTTCAAATTATGATTTTATAATATTTAGATGTAACCTTAGATTCTCAGTAAACATTTAACGCTTTCTTCAAAAAAAAGGCTTAAAATGTTCAAAATTTGTAATTACAGGAATAAAAATAAAAAGATTTAAAAAAATTTGTTTAAATAAGATAATAGAAAAAAACATTCAAAAATGGAGGACCGTAAAGTAAAGACGAAGTTCACCAGAGATTTATATGTAATTCATCATCCAGTACCTGAACTACAATACAATAAATATCATGAACTAATCAAATTCCGATCTCAGCTGTACAAGAATTTCGTATTTAATAAATTTTTTATAGTGTTAATTATGGCTAATTTTGGAGTTAAGATATAATATTTCCTTTTTCTAAATACATTTTAATATGTTTAAAAATAATATTTTTAATAAAATATGATACAAATGTGAATTAAACATTTTATGTGAGACTTTATATTAACGCCTTAACGCACGTTTTTTTGATACAACGGCAAAAATAAATCATTTTTTATTCAAAACTCAAATATACATACATGAATATTATAGTAAGAAAATAAAGTGTTTAATTCAAATTAAAGTTAAAAATTTATATTTCGTATACCCAAAAATCTTTCGGATAAGCACAAATTTGACAGTAAAACTTACTCGAGTTACGCTCAAGTATGTGCGTTAAGGGGTGAAAACATCTTTAAGTATAAAATCCATTTCCGACAAATTTCTGTCATGACGATGTACGCACAGTCAGGCATTAATATATTTGAGATATGTGCAAATGCGAATCTTTCTACATTTGCAAAACTAAATTCCAATACTTGAATGACACTGACAGTAAAGAGACCCACATTTGAAAGTAATTATGATTTTTTTAAGTTATGATTACGAGGGTAAATTATTTTGAGGTTCTCCATGATTAATATCACGTTATCAATAAGAAATATAAACTTGACACAAATGAAATTTTATTTTAACTCAGACAAGGAATTTTAAAAAGAATTTATAAATCCAAAGTTTGAAAAGCTAATTAGCTTGTTATTATTGCTCGGGAAATACAAAATTATTTACAGGTGTGAGCACAACGTGTTGATTTCCTATGAAAATATTAATATTAAAGCAATTAAATTCTAATTTGAGAATATTTATATAACATTTTATCATGTCCAAATTGTTATATAAATCTCGATAAAGGCTGTTCAAAGATTTGAAGTTATCTTGAAGAATTATATAGGTCTACTACAGAGGTGACTGGGTTCGGACTTCGTCACCTAACTAAATTCTTTTATTTTTTAAATTTTTTTGTAATAAAATAATGAAAGACCACATTCAGTGGGTGTCCTAAAAGAAATTATTTATCATTTGCACATTTTGCTAAACCACAAAATTATTTTCTCTTCTTTAACAAACTTAAAAGTTTATATTATACAGTGAGCAAAAAAGTATGGAAACATAAGATAGAAATTTGTTTCTTCATATATCTTTTTATTCTGCGAATGCCATGAATTTTTCCGTTAGTGGTTCTTGGTACAGTTTTATGTTGGTTTTCTGAAGGTACAATCAGTGAAACAATGTAAGAAAATAGTGACACCCTTTTTCTATTTGGTTTTAAAATAAATTCCCAATTTTGAATCAAATAAGTATGTAAACATTTTTTTATTTTCTGTTTGACTGAATAAATACAGAATAAATACTGAGTGCATGGCAATGTCAACGAAAGTTTACATCAAGATAATAATTAATATTTTGTATTATCTACCAGCATCCAAAACTGCCTGACAACGGCGTGGTATTGAGTCCACAAGCCATTCACAAATGCTAATAGGAATCTCAGACCAAATTTCCTGAGGTTTCTTATACAACTGATTGGCGTTCGAGGAATGTTGAGCGCAAGACGTCTACCAATCTTATCTCAAATATGTTCGATTGGACTAAGGTCCGGAGATTGTGATAACCATTTAAGGACATTGACCTTTTTTTTCGCCAACCACTCTTGTAGAACTTTCGAGGAATGCTTTAAATCGTTGTCCTGCTGAAATCTCCGTTTATATGGCAGTCTTACCCTGGCATATGGCAACATTACCTTTTCAAGGATGTCACGGTACACAAATCTGTTCATGATGCCGGTGATCTGTGAGAGTGGACCCGTTCCATATTTCGAGAAAGTTTCCCAAACAAGAACATTGCCACGTCTGTGCTTGACAGTTGGTTTTTGGTACAGAGGATTGCACTTTTCTCGATTTGGGCGCCAAACTTTACATCGACCATCGGAACCAAAAAGGTTGAACTTTGATTCATCAGACCAGAGTACAGTAGACCATTGCTGTGTAGTTCAGCCTATGTGCTTTTTGGCAGAACCAATTCTTCCCGGCAATTCTTAGCTGAAACATAGGCCTTTTTAGCAGGGTTGCATGCATGAAGTCAACGCTAATCAGTCTGTTTCAAATAGTTTACTTGCTCAAGTGATGGAGGTTCAAGTTGTCTTGAATGGCTTTGGCAGTTATGAATGGGTCTTTTGGACCTCGTTTACGATAATTCGATCCATGTATTCGTCTGTTTTACGAGGTTTCTCACATATTTTTGCATCTTGAACACTTCAACAGTTTTGATATTTTTTGAAAACTTTAGTCACAGTACCGCGCTGAAATGCAGAAGCCTTGCAATGTCAATTTTCATCCTTCCACAATTAATATAAAGGTCCACCATTCTTTCTTGAATATTGCCTGAAAAGTACCTTTTTGTAGGCAATGAGACTGCTGAGTTGTAAAGAAAGTTCGTTCGGAATAGAAATGAAATGATCAATGCTTCGTTTATACTGTCGTAGAAAATTCCAGAAACACATGCTTAAATGATGCACTTAAACAAAATCATAGAAATGTAAAATGTTTCCATACTTTTGTGATTCAAAGTTTAGTATATTTACAAAATAACAATAAAATTAATCTTAAAAACATCATATTGTTTCACAAATAGTACCATTTATGTACCACAACATGGTTAAAAAGAAACAAATATCTATCTCTATGTTTCCATACTTTTTTAGCTCACTCTATATCAGAGCTTTCCAACCGGTGTGTCGCGACACTTTAGTGTGTCGGAAGCGCTGCATAGGCGTGTCGCGTGAACATAATGAAAAGCCGCAGAGTCCCTTAATTTTATAAACCTTTTAACGATTAAAGCTTAAAAATGCTTGATGCCGAAATGCGAGTCTCATTATCTAATATTCCACCAAATATTCAAAGGTTGTGTTCTTCCCATCCAGCTTAAATATCTCATTAAAATTGTAAATATATATTGACGTTATTCAAATGTTTTAATTCTTAATTAATTACATATTGTTACTTATAAACGATACCATCCACATTAAATCTTGTTTTCAGTCATGAACTATCCTTTTCTGCCATTTATTTCGATATTTATATTTAAACATGTTTCATTGTCTCTTGTATAACGGTTTACCATATGGCGTAAGTTGTATGACATCTGATTTTCTGGTAAAACTGATTTGCTGTGTCGCGAAATAATGGAAGTCTAAAAAGTGTGTCACAAGCATGAAAAGGTTGGAAAGCACTGCTCTATATAATAATAATTTTATTATAAATGTATATAAATATATTTCATAATAATTTTCATGAAGCTCATTAGTTAAAAAAACATTAAATATTAAATAACTTTTATCAATTGAGTCATATAATAAAATTTCAAAATATCCACTAAACAATTTAATTAAATCTCCATATTAAAACAGCCCAAAAGACAAATAAAATCCAATTAATTATTATCAGAAAAATCTCAAAATATTTTATTGATTTTTAATTCGGTGGGTTTTTCCAGTTTTTAATTTTCAAAATTCCATCCAATTTTCACCTGGGGCTTCAATTTAAAAAGAAAATTTCTTCTAGTAAATTTCTTTTTAATTGTCGAAAATCAAGTCAAATTATTAAAAACTTAGTCATATAAAACTTTGAGACATTTGTTTTAATTTGCATATTTTTTAAAATATAAATAAAAATTTGATTATATTAGATTTTCAAAAGATTTTCAAAAATAGGTTAATATTAAGGAAGAACAAAACTCAAATTTAAATGTGTAAAGGTTTATAAAAGATCATAAATTAGAGAAAAGGTTATCATAATTATTGAAGTTAAACAAAAGAAATAAGGCATATAAAACAGTTAAGAAACGGTTATATAAATGTTATCAAGGAGCTTGGTAAAAAGGTTATTAAGAGCAAGGAAATGAGAATTAAGAAGCACATTTATTTTTGTCAGGGTAAAGATATTTTGTGTATGAAAAAGTTATTAGTTAGATTAGATGAAATATTTATTCACATGATTTTCGGTATTTTTTATAGTTTGAATTTGTATAGTTTTTTACCTAGTTATTACGGTTGCTAGGTATCCCGGTTTTTAACCGGACAGTCCGTTAATTCAACTACTTATCCGGTGGGAAAAAATTAGAAATATCATAGTCTAAGGTTTATTTTAAAATTTTGTCCGGTATTCTTTAAGGTGTCACCTTGCAACCCTAATAGTTATAAGCATCCTTTATATATTCATTGGCTCATATTTCAAAGATTTTTATTAGTATTTTCATACAAGCCTCTTCAGTCTCATCAAAATTCGATCTCCATATCTAGTTATTTATTTTACTATAGTCATGTTTTCGGATAAAATTCACGTAAGATATTATTGAATTCAGGTGAGATGTTAACCCCTTCACTGCTGGAGGACGAGTATGTCTCGTCATAGTCGTTTTCAGATATCCTGAAGTAAATATGAACATGGGTGCTTTTGTTTGTTTACATTTCGACAATCTATATGTACAGTGTTATTTTTTTGTATATAGTTTTTGGAACCCTATATAAGTTTTATTATAAAAAATGCTTTGTTTTAACAAAATTACATTTCCAAATTATCCTGTTACACACAGCATTTCTATATGGTCGCAACGAAGGGGTTAATGTAAGAAATTATTTATTATTTAGCACTTTTTATAGATAAACTTTATAATATAACATATAAATTGAAGTTTTATAATATATGTAAATATCATTCTTAAGACTTTTGTTGCGTTGAGATCAAAGTTCTTATATTATGTAGTAGAAACAAACTAATAAGAAACATTACTATGTACATCAATTATAATTTTAAAATGAAAAATATATTAAATTGGTATGTATTAAAATGTATTAATACTAAATAGAACAGTCAATAATTTAAAAATAATAAGAGGGGATCGAAGAACCTAATAAACTCTTTTTTTCAAAATCACAAATGTTCATAGTGACATATTTATAATTTATAAAAATAATGAAATAAATAAAAAAAATGTTTTTATCGTTTTCCATAACTAAAAGATGGTTGGTATTCAAATGAACAGTTTGAATATGTTTTATACATCAATGTTTTGGTAGACGTGTATTAGTGTGGTGAATTATACAAAAGATATTCATTTTCTATTATTTAAATTATTTTTCTTTAAAATAAATATAATAATAAGTTATCTTAATTTATGACTTTTATGTTCATTTAATTCATTGAAAAATAATAAATTAAATATATTTTCACTTGGATGGTGACATATTGGTCTTACGTAAATCAGCTTTTATTATTTCTTTTTTTAATTGAAAATGAATTTCTATAATTAATTAGTTAAGTGTTATTTTGGTACACACTAAGAAATAACATTTTTAGTTGTTGGTTTTATAATCATATATTTTAAGTTAAAAAATTAAGCCTTTTACTTCGAAGTATATATTTAATAAAATGAAAGAATGTTCAACTATAAATAATTATTATTTTTATAATTGAAAATTCTTTCATATCTACCTCTCAGTAAAAAGGCTTAAATTATCATTTAATTGTTTAACATTTAATTAATGCTGCTAACAAGAATTCATCACTTTTTAAATATTTTTTACAATCATGAATATATTAAATCATCTAATATTATAATTTTTAATTCTTCCTAAGATTTACTTTCAACATTTTAAAAAACTTTAGTTTCTTAATTGTTTTATTAATAAATTGAAAAGTATGCGAAATGTTGTCTATATCTAGCTAATATTGAAACATAGGGTTTAATCTCATTCTTAAAAGAAATTTAATCTTTTCAAGCATACAAGCGTAAATGATGCCTCGTAATTTGATTTGCAAAATTATTTTTCCATAATAATAGGATATAAAACCAAATCAAACTCTCTTCCTGAAATAGAACAGCATTTAAAAAGAACACACAATAATAACAGAAAAACCTTGTTCAAAAAACTAAAAATAGATACACTTGTGAGATGGGAACAAACTATTTGGTTGATCGATTGGAATGGTGGACACTGGACAGTGTACCTAGCTAAGAAAAAAGATTAAAAATCTGTGATAATGTATCCTGATGACCTGATAATGTATCCTAAGATCAGAAAACAGCCATTAAGAGACAAATGGGCAGTATCCTCAACTTAAACGCGGAAAAAAGAAATCAAATTCCAGATATTGAGCATAAATAACTTCATAAATAATTCAAAGCAAAACTTTAAATATGACTCTGGTTTATTTATAATGCAATACATTATGAACTTCCTCAGATACCCAAAGGAACCCAGAAACAACGTCCAAAATTCAGAATACACGATCTATAATAGATGATATTAAGAGATATAAAAATGCTCCTCGAAAGAAAGAAACGAGAAAATAGAGAATGTCATCAACCAGTTCAGACTCCGTCAAATATCAATAAATGACATCCTGAAATGGTTCAAGGACAAATACTTAAATGGTTCTTAACCATAAAGGGCATTCATATCAAAAAATAGAAAATTGGCAATGTGCTCCTATCAGATTCAAAGACTATATCCACTGAACTGCTGAATGGCATTTAAAGAAATAGACCAAACAGCAAAAGAGAGTTGAAGAGCTAACACCGAGCATAACAAACTCTTAATTAAATCAGGAAAAATAACTAAAGCCAAAACTCAGCTAATACGAGGTGTATTGCAATTATGTCTACCAACTGCATAAGATTCATAAAAATCATGAACAAAAGACTACTTCAATGGATCTACGAACACAGATTAATATCAGAATGACAAAAAGCAGCAAATACCGCCAACGGATGCGATAAATATAACTACGTCAAAAATAAATATCAAATAGAAAGAAATACAAGAATCAACAATATCATTTCGTGTTCATCTTGCGGACGCTTTTGGAGCAAACCTCATGAAATAATTTGGCCCACTCACCAAGAAATAGAAAAACAAAAAAACAATAAAACGACTACAACAATGTTATAAATATTGCTCCATCATCTACCAAAGTGGAACTATAACATCTAGTAAACTTGAACAAAGTAAAATAAGGATACCCATGGTCGATGACTATCTTTAGTCTCTGTATAGAATACCTTATACAAAAGTCTTCAACAGCAACAAAGGAATACAACTGGCAAGAAATAAAATAAGTATACTAGTATACGCTGATGATCTAGTATTAATGGCTTCAGAGCACCATCTAATACAGGAAATGATAAATATAATAATGGAAGAATCTAAACTAGCACAGCTAACCTTCAACCTGTAGAAATGCGGATATTACAGAAATAAATCAGATGAAGTCGGATGGGTAAAAAAACATCTACATTAACTGATCAAAGATCAAGCACATCAATAAAGATAATCTCTATATTTATTTAGGTGTATCAATAGGCAACACAAAAAGAATGACGTTAACAAAATATTCAAAGTAGTGGAAACAAAAGCAAGATATATATTCGAATCACTGCTCAAAGCTCAACAAAAGATTGAAGCATAAAACTTCAAATGCAGTACACGAGAGAAGTCAGAAGAAGTATTCCACCTCATCTAGAGAAAATTTCAAAGAATCTACATTGAATAAGTTTGGAGGCATATTTTAGAAAATGGACCGAAGCCAATTGCCAAGGCCACATACTAAGATTACCGCAATCAACCGAAACCGAATGGATGGTGTTAAAATGCCTTAAAGATCACGGATGGCGGCAATATACTAAATCTTAATATGAAGCAATCAAACTAAGGCGGCCGAAAAACAAGCATCAAATGCAGAAATTGTGATAACCTTCACGAATAATCTAATCACGTACTGAACATGTGCATAAGAGAAACTAGGATGAGTACCAACAAACATAACGAACTACAAAAAGCCTTAGAAGATCTACTAAAAAGCAGACCTAAACTTTGAAATAGAGACAAAACAAAAGTGGCAAAAGAAATTCTAAAGCTCAATATTAGAATGAAGGATAAAATAATGATTATTGACATCAAATGATTATTCGACGACATAACTACAATTGAAACATCAAGACCAAAAAACTCTAATAAATACAGAAAACTAGCTCAAGATATTAAAGAAGAAACTAGATTACACACAACAATAGATATCTTCGTAGTATGCTCACTGGTTTCCTGGAATAAGAGGAAACAACGAAATTTTAAGAAAATTAGGCTTTAACTACGACGAATATCAACCAAACAAGACCAAAGTGATCGAAAGAGTAATCAAAAGGCCTCGAAAGACCTACGAAAATCATCGAGGCTTCCATGTTATGTTACGATGATTGTGCCAGCATCGCAAAAATATTACACTAGTAAACGCACACCCCCATATAGTAGCTCGTTACTAAATTTTTCCGTGCGTATTAATTATGCTTTTGTAATTTTTCATTAATACATGTTTTAACACTTTATTGGGTACTAGATGGATATGATTCCATAATGGCTGAATGTTTCATTTTGAATCTAGAATCTTTGTCTTATAGATATATTTTAGAAGTAGATCTTGAAATTTCTTCTGAGCTTTACGATAAGTTGGACAACTTTCATTTTGCAGCTAAAAAAATGAAACCAGTTGGATCAAAAGTAGAAGGATTAATATTAATCCATTACCCAAAAATGAATTATGTAATTCATTGGAGGTTATTGAAGTGGTGTTAAGTAAATATGTACACAGAGCTGTAAAGTTTAAATTAGCTGATATATATATATATATAGAGAGAGAGAGAGAGAGAGAGAGAGATAAAGTAAAGAGAGAGAGAGAGAGAGAGAAAAGTACAGACACAATAGATAAAAGCTATTACAAGGTATTACAAGTATAAAAGTTTGCATGACAAAACTGTGGAGAACTTAAAACAACGGATGAATCTGAGATTATGAACTACTGATAAAAAGCTTGTAACCTATTCATCAAAAACTACTTTTAAAAAATCTATTAAAATTGATAAAAACTTGATAGCAGCCTTGTTAAATCCTGACTTGATATGTATAGGTAAGGAGTCTTTTTTTGAGACCTAGTTGTGCAGAGGGGTAGTTACATAACTTAGTGAGTTAATCAATTGTAAGAATATCTTACAGTGTGACCCAGACTATATATTGTCAGAAATTATTTTTGAAAATTATTTCATAAAAAATTTTAGATTAAATCCATCAATTTTTAAAATTATTATCTTAATTTAAATTATTATTTATTTAAAAAAATATTATTAACTTTCGTATTTAATTTTTGTATTTACTTTAAATTTATTTCCTAATTTAATTAATTTTAAAATATTAACCTATTTTCTTTTGTTATAACATCTATTGAAAATATCTTACCATAAACTCCTGTACAAAAATGACTGGAACCTAAAAAATATTTAGGTTATATATAGATGGAAAAACATTTAGGTTTTTTAGTGAGAGCCAAAATACAGTACAGAATATTCCTGAAACCTTAAAATTAGACTCATTATTGTATTTCATTGGCTTTTAAATAATTCTGAAGTCATTTGAATAATGAACGCCAAGAAAATAAATTGTAGGCATTTTAGCTCTAAATATGGAAAGTTACTAAAATATTTTATAATTGAAATTAAAACAAAGATTTGCAATAATTACTTATTGTGGATCAAAAATGACCATAACCTAATGGTTATCAAATAAAAGTAAAAAAAAGTCTTAAGATTTTGGGACGGTGTTGGCATTAATTTTAATAATAATACATTTATGCCTAGAATTACTTATGTTGAAATTATCTTTTATTACTTCTATATTGCAAACCACCATATTTATAATGACATGCTGATATACATCTAACCCTCGATCTACACGGTACTTGATTTGCACGATTTCGGTTTAACACGATTGCAGAAATATGGAAATATTACACTAATTTTCAGTTTAACACGGTCACACAGAATAAACACTCGTTTTTTGCAATTTTTTGTTTAGATGTTAAAATACATGTGTAATATTGTTTTACTTTTTCAATATAAAATGTATTTAATTTCACGATTATTTTTACTCGGTTTCGTTTTACACGGTATTTTTGTGGAACCAATCTACCTATTTCTAAGTTGATAGCAAGTTTGTTTATAAATGATTTTTATAGAAATATAAGATCAATGTCGACTCAATTGGCATTAATGAGTTAAATACAAATAATAATTTAAACCATTCTAATACTACGAGCATCACTGGTGATATCAGTTTGCACTGTTCTGCACTGCACAATTTGGTATGTAAGCATTGAATGAATGGCTTCAATTTATTATTGGATACCAGAACATGCATACATTATCATTAATCCTATTATGGTGGTTCATATTCTTTCATAACTAATTTAAACATTAAATAAATTACAAAGAGAGTTTAAAGACTATAAATCAGTAATATATCGATGTTTGTTGATACTCACGAATTTTCGGCACTGCCTTTTTTAATAAATTGTTTCAGACGGATCTTAAAATTTTTATTTTATTTAGTTTGAATTAAAGTTTTTTTAAAAAGAATTTAAATATTTCAAATTATTCACAAAAAGATTTTGTTTTCGATATATTTACTAAAATTTTGAAATAGTCAGTAATTTGTGAATCTTGGTACTCATTTACGAAATTTTGAAAGATAAAAACTTTGTAATTAGTATTTGACAAGCTGTTTGATAATGAAATTCTGAATACTTAGAAAATAAATTTATGTTTATATTTTAATATAAATATTAAAAATAAATAACAAAATTTTTTATTGTACTTTATTTCACAAAAAAAGAATAAGGGTTATACATTTTATTTTTTTCATTATTGGTCTTTTCTCAATTTTCTTTATTCTACTTTCTTGTTTTTAGACTTTTGATCAATTACTTTGATACATAATTAACACGACTATTTGGCAATGAATTTCCAATGAATTTTCCAATGATTTCATTAAAACGAGTTGTCTAGAAATAGAGATGAAGATAAAGTGAACGAAATGGTGATGATGACATTATGAAAAATAAAGAACTTTGTAACTTTACACTGTTCTGCATATTTGTCTTAGAAAAAAATAATGAATATTTCGGAAGTTCTACCCAATGAGAATATAGAAACTTAGAACATAAGAAAGTAATTAAGAAGTTTCTTGAGAGAATTTACAAAAAGAGAGGGATTTCGATATTAAACCGGAGCTTACAAAGCTCAAAAATAATTTGAATAAATTTTATATTTAAACATTCAGAAATTATTAAATATATGTAAATTAATTTAATAATTATTTTAATAAATTTAATTTCAAATTTTAAATTTAAAAAAGTAGACAAGTTAGTAAGGATTAATATTAAACTTTGAAGTTATAAGAAAATAAGTTGTAAAACTGAAAGTAAAAAAAATGTAAATGCTTTTGGTAATGTTGAAATAAATGTAAGTTCATAAGCTAATATTCATTTGTATGCAATATATGTTGCATATATATACATATATATATAAATAATAACAATAATATCTATCATAATTGTATTTATTAAAAACTTGACTATGAATTAGTAATGATATCAAAATGACATCGATATCTTTACTGATTCAAAGTCAATTTATCATAAATACAATGTTGACTGAAAAGAAATCAGAGGTGAAAATTGAAAGAAGTTCTTATAAATCTATCATAATATTTTTAAACAAATTTTTTTGAGATTAGTAAAATATTTTACTTACACATTACACTTTTACTCTGATTTAGTCTTAAAGCTAAAATTGGGTCCAAATTTGATGACAAAAGATTTAACACTTACCTTAGTAACTAAAAGACAAATAAGGTAATCATTTGTCGGTATTTATTTTCAAATATTTAATTGAATGGTTTTAATATATAAAATTAATGATATATTAATTTATTAATATTAATAATATATTAATAAATTTTTCAATTATTTTAGATGACTCGGTTTATGTCTGTTTTCGTAATCTGTACTTTCTTTAAACATTTCTTGGGTCTTAGATATTTTTCTAATATAATTTATGTCTATTTTTATTAATTAAAGCTTTTCTTTAATATATAATTTTTTTCATCTCGACTTTTCAATAACAATCACCATTTGTTCAACAATTGGTTTTACATTTAACATCAATTTTCTTTATTCCTTTCCATGATCCAGCAGATGATAATTATTTTGGACATGATTATTTTCGATGATGTGTTTAAATTATTTAATAAATGTATTAGTCATATTGTCTTGAATATCAATTTTGCTAGGGATATTTAAATAACTGATTTATATATAAAACATATATTGTATCATAAGTAACAAATATTATTAAAAGTAAAAATGTTATAAGTATAAATGCTGGCACGCATAATTATTATTATTATTAAATTAATTAATTTGCCATTTAAATCGGCTGTTTGAATAATATTAATTATTATGAAATCAGCTTATTTGAATATATTTTGATAATCAAGTAATTTTATATTAATTACAAATTTGATTTTTGTTTTAATGATAATCCTACTAATCAATACTTTTACATTTATTTATAAATTGTTTCCCTGTGATATTTTGTTTTAGTAAATATATAAACTCACAATTACATTTTACTTAACTCAATTTGTACAATTGTTTCATTTGTTTCAGTTGAAATGAACAAATGGGATAAAATAAATAGTGAAGCTAAAATATTAATGATGCCATTCTGCAAAATGAGCAAATGGAATCTTTCAGCAAATTCTTCATGATTTTTATTATGTAAAAATTCAATGCGAATTATGGAACATTTTATCGTACAAGTCCATTAGTTTCTGTAATTGACCTGAATTTATCGAATATTTTGCTAAAATGTCATTAATTTTAGAATTATATTCTGCGAATTAAATATTTAATTTGAGAAATTTCTATCTTTTTGCCAGATTAATATTTTTTTAGAATTTTTTGATAACATTAATTTGAAACTAAAATGGATTTGAAATTTTCGGTCATGTCATTTATTTGACTAAAATAAACTTTGGCATAATGTGTGGGAAAAGTCTAATAACAACTCTTTTTTCTTGTACCGATCAATCAAATAAGATAATTCATAAGATAAAATTATAATGACAATAATTTATCTTTAAATTTTATTTTAAATATCCTTGCCATTTGCTATGTATCAGAAATTAGAAAATATTATTAACAAATGTAATAATAATAATCATATTAAAAATAATAATAAAAATGATAATAATATTAATAATATTATTATTATTATAAAAATACATTTAAAATTTGATTAATTTAATATTATTAATCTTTAACAATAATATTAATAATAAAAATAATTCTTGAATATTTATTATCATTATTATTTTATTTATAAATTATTTTTTTTATTGTTTCTGATATGTTATTGATTTAGTTTACAAATTATAAAATTAATTTAACAGGAAAATTATTTTCACTTATTAAACTGGAAAACTAAATCCCCAAGGGAGTAATGAAAATTTCAGTTTTTGGATCAATGAAATTAATGTTATGTTTTAAAATGATGATTTCTTTCACAAAATTCAGCAGGAGCTTTTTTGTGATTAATAATTGATGACGGTTTCATAAATAAATTATATGAATAGATATAAATACTATTATTATAAGGCATATGAAATAATAATCAGAAGAAATATTATCATGTTTTGCAAATTGGCCATTTTGAATATTTATTGCCGGTCAGTACTTCGATTGTAATTTATAATATTAATTTATATTTTTACAATTTATTTTTTCATTTAATAATATACGAATTATGTAAATATATTTATTATGGTAGCTTTGGGAGATTTTTTTTAATTAAATAATTTACGAATTTTATATAAAAACTCAAAGTAACAATATATATTCAAAGTTTGTATTTGTCTATAAATTATTTTTTTCATAATTTATTTTAATAACTCTTATGAAAGGAATTTTTTTATTTCATATACAGTGAAAATACATAATACAATTTACTTTATCATTGACTTTAACATAAAATTTGTATAAAATGTTCAAAAAAATGAATAAACCGAACCTTAATAGTTATTTATAACCGAACAATTACTATTTTACTGTTATTATTTTTTATATATTAACAATAATTATTTATAAATTTATTAATTATTTTTAAATTTAATATTTTAAAAATGCATTTTAAGATTTTAAAATATTTTAATTATAATTTTATCCTAATAATTTTTATTAAACCTTGATTTCTATGTTAATTAAGAAATAAAGAATATTTGACGGACACTAGATAAAGACTGTTTTGAAAGTATGTAAAAAATGAATATATTTCAAATCAAAATTTAATTATTTAGAAAAATATATTAAAATTTTAGCTTTCTAGCTTTTTCGGAATGTAACTTAAAGAAAGATTTTTATGTCTAACACCTTATGGACAATTATATTCATTCGTTTGACATTTATATATGACTATTCATATTAACTAGATAATTGAGGAATGATATTTAAACAAAATAATAACATAAATTCAATTAATATTAAATGCTACAAAGATACGAGACAAAAAGTTTAATTATTACAGCTGTATGAACTAGAATTGCAAAATACAAGAATAATCTTTATTGAATTATTTGTTTTTATTCTACAACTTTTCTTTCAATTTTTTTTAATAAATCCATATTTTAAAATTTTAAAGTTAATAAATAAAATGTATTGCTATAAAAATGAGTAGTTTAATTAAATTTGCATAATTATAAATGGTGCATAACAATGCAATATTTAAATTTGTAAATAAATTTTACTTTAGGCAATTTTATATTTCGAGTAACTCGTGTTGCTTATTGAAAAGGATTATTTTTATTATCCGAGAATTATTTCATTTTATTGAATATATACTTTGCAGCAAAGGGCTTATATTATCATTTACTTGTTTAATTTTGTTCTTAGTGTTATAGCTTTTTATGCTGAAAAGTCAAAAATAACAGTCTGTATTATACGATTTTTAGGCTCTCATCATATCATAGGGATTCCAAAGAACAAAGATTTTGGTTTATAAATGATTTATTTTCGCAAACACTGTGTGCTCTCCACATTAAGACCAAAGCCGACTTCATATGCATATTTAAAGAACTTTGATTTGCGCGATCTTTGTTTAACAGGTGTAACGCTGCCACATATGTGGCAGTATGAATCAGGATGGATAATACAATTCCAACCATCAGACATCTAAAAAAATTAATGTAACTTTATTAAATATAAAAAATAAGACATAAATACTATAATAATAATATCACATTTTAACCTTTAAATGCCATAAGTGTGTTACAAAATGAGCGTGTAAACTCGCTATACATTGCATTTGTTTTTACTGGCGTAGGTCAAGTATTTTACATAATGTAATATAAAATCAATTTTATTTTTGCCGAAAAATTCCCGGCCTGTAGCGCACGACCGTACTAAAATCTCGCGGAATCTCAGGAGTTAATACATAATAATTATAATTTTTAACTGATGTTACGAAGAATGCTTACCTGTTTAAGCCATAAATTAAAACACAAAATGACGAATAAATATAATAACCCATTAAAACAATGGTCACATTTACTAAATTTAAATGATAGTATTCAGTATCAGGTTTCGTGAAACATTCTATATTATCAAAACAATAAGATAAACCAATAGATATAAAATCTATCAAATAAATTTAGTGTATTTTCATAAATTAAAAGAAATAACCAAAAGCAATTTTTAGTTTGCATTTATGGAAAAAATTAAAAACTTATAATTTCTATTTAGTCACCAAAAACCATGTTCTTTATTATTACGTATAAAAATGAATGATGACATATATATATATATATATATATATATATATATATATATATATATATATATATATATATATATATATATATATATATATATATATATATATATATATATATATATATATATATGGTTCCATGACAGGTAATCACGCGACATTTAAACAACGACACTTAATCACAGCGACATATATCACGCAATATATAATCACACGACACGTAATATATTTACTTTAAGAGTTACAAACTTTATCATATAAGCCACTGCTTTCTATTAGTCATTCTTGTCTTTAAATAGAAAAAAAGTAGCTACTTATAGACTGAAAAATACAATTAATGTTGTTTTATTATTTGAGAATTTATTTTGTTTTTTACAACATAAAAATTAAAATTGGAATATCTTTCAAAACATTTCGGTCATTTTTAGATAAATGCAAATTTCCCAAAAAATATATTTTCCATATTGTATCATATATGTTTAGTTAATTGTTGAATAATTTTGAATAATCATTGGAGTAAGGCTATAAAGTCGTTTTAAATGACGAGGATTGTTTCAGTTTTTATTTAAAAAATAAACCTTCATATTTGAAAGACTTAACTCTACTTCGTAAATTTTATATGCGATTGTACCTAGCGACTTATATATCTTAGAAAAGGGAAATAAAATAATTTTAAAAATAAATAAACAAGTTTTACATATTAAATAATCTAAAATGTTAATAATTACAATTTGTATTTTGAATACTGATCATCAAGGACATAATAAATTGTAATAAATCGAATAACAAATTATTTTGCAAAGAATTACCTTTTCCTTACAACTTTACCATAAAGTCTAGAGTAAGACGAAATCTATGCTGTTGTTGCATTAACTTTAAAATATCTTTTAAACCGTTTTCTGAATAATTCAACATCATTAAAATGGTGTCGAAAATTTACAGCTTGAAACTAAACTCCACAGTGGACTTTGAAAACTTATATTAATGATAAAGTTGTATAATACATTAAAAATAATACTAAAATAAACGCAAATTTTCTCTACACTAAAGGTGAACTATTTGTCTCCTTGTTGTCAAGATTACTGATTTCATTCAAAATAGATTGGGAAGTATTATCTTATAATCGAAAATTTTCTCGTTTAATATGTAAAAGCTTGTAATGTTTATCTAATAATAATAATATATATATATATATATATATATATATATATATATATATATATATATATATATATATATATATATATATATATATATATATATATATATATATATATATATCATCTCAAACGATTAAGTGAAGAAGATTGAGATCGACCAATTGATATAACATTATCAGAGAAAGTAAAATGGCTTTTAAATAAATTTCGCCATAGAAGCAGCGTTAGAATTCCATGTAAATATAATGGAAGAAATATATCGGTTGAGAAAACAAAATGATGTTAAGCACATCAANTCATCATTACTATTATTATTATCAATATTGATTTGAAATTTCATTTTAACTCTACTAAGCAATATTATTAATAAAAGAATTTCAATTTTTTAAATATAATTACATATATTATTAATTTATCTTTGATGTTTTCTATATGAAGTGAAGTAATTGAAACTCTCATAAAATTACCATCTATGTAATCATTTTAAAAATTAATGGAAAACATCCTGATCAATTTAGATGATCATTTCTGTTAACCGTAAAGTAAATAACAAAATTTCCTGTCTAAATTACTTTGTCGCAAACATTAATTAAAATTTGAATTAAATAACGTGTTCCTGATTCCAAATAACCAATATTGATTTCAATAATTCAAACAACAAATTAAAATTTAATAGCTTTTTTGTAATTTTAAACAAAGCGTCATTGCATTTGTAAACATTGGTAGATGTTCAAAAACTGTATTTTAGAATTAATAAAAAAGTTATTCTAAAAATACAAACATGACCAACTTAACTAAATTATGCGTATTAGATATGAGGAGAAAAAATTAGAAATAAAAAAAAATTATAAGAACAATTTTTTCAAATTTCTCCACAGATTTCATTTTCATTGACATTGTATTTATTAAAAAATAAATATTTAAAGTTTTAAATTCTACAATTTTTATGAATAATGCGTGATTGAAATTTATATTGTTGATATTAAATAGTTAGTATTTATCTCAAAAAATATTATTTCAACAATAATAATTAAAAGATTATAACTTGTACTGAAATAAATAGTAAGTTTGACATTTTCTTAATCCAATTCAAATAAGATATTGTCATATATAATGTATGCCTCATTTTCAAAACAATAGTTTTCCCTGACCACTATAATAAATAAGTAGAGTCACAGACACACACACAATCACTAAATAGTTTTATTTAATAAATAATTAATTCAAACACACACAGTCAAAAACCTTCTAAAATAGTTCAAACCTTTTGAATTTCATCAAAAAAAAGGGTTTGCAATCATTTATGGTCACAATTCTTTGTGTATATATAGAGTCATGTGTGTTTTAATTTATTTTAACTAATTTTTTAATTAATTTTAACCCAGACATTTGAGAGTTTTACCACGATCTTCAAAGAGTCAGATATTTTGTTTATGTTTAAACACGATTTCGAAAATCGGCACGATGAACATATTAGACTATACCTTACAAGGTTTTACGAGGTAAAAAGTCCAGAAACTTAAAGTTTAAGAATCCTTTTCTGCACATTGTAATTTTTATTTTTTAAAGTTTTTAAAAATCTTAAAAATTTATTAAACATTTTGTACTGTGTTATAAAAGTGTTATCTATATATCGGATGAAAAAGGATAATAATATCTATCTAATGACACATTATTCAATGTATTGTCATTTAAAATAAAAATTTTTTGAAAATTTAAATAATTATGAAAAATATTAAAATATTTTTAACACAAATCGTACGACAAAAATGTTAAATATCGTTGAAAGGAGCAAATAAATCTCTACAAGTTGATTTATGCTTCAAAATTTTAAAATAGTTTTTAATAATACAATATTTTAATTCAATGTTTTAATATAATGATCTATATATCGTTGAAAAGAGACAATATTCAATGTATTGGTATATAAATTGAAAAATTTATTCAAAGTTCAAATTTTTAAAAATTTCAATAACAAACCTTTGATGTTGTAAAGTATCACAAGAGGAGAATTTATCATTAAGGAATCATATCTCTTAAGTAAATTAATAAAAAGATATATTTTAATGTCTTTATTAGTCTGTGTTAATCTTTGCAAATCATGCACTTGTATTGCACATGTTTTTATTAGTCATACATATGTATTGCAATATATTTATTGCTACCATGTATAATTATTATTTATTTATTAATATTATCATTATTATTATTATTATTATTATTATTATTATTATTATTATTATTATTATTATTATTATTATTATTATTATTATTATTATTATTATTATTATTATTATTATTATTATTATTATTATTATTATTATTATTATTATTATTATTATTATTATTATTATTATTATTATTATTATTATTATTTGTATTATTATTGTATAGTAACAAAATATTTAACCATTTGAGGGTTTTGACTCATCATAGTTGAACTGTTGAAGGTCTTAGTACCATCATAATGTAGTATAAAATGTGTGTGTGTGTTTTCGACCTAATTATTTATTATGAAGATCTGGGTTGATTATTGTTTTGAAAATGAGTCATAAATATTAAAAATTCCATGACCTACAAAATATTTGATCGGTTGTCACGGTTATGTAACCTAATTTTCTTAAAAATATATTTTAGCTATTACTTCTTTTCATATTGGGAAGGTGGTCTGGAGGGGACATATCCATCTAATTAGAACTCATCATAATCTTAATTTTAATTTGCTAATACACCTGTCAAACTGGGTAATTTTGTTTTCCGACTGAAAGGTTCAATGTCGACAATAACACTTTTATTAGTTAATTAATTTGTTTAATAAAATATATTAATATAAAATTATAATTAAAATATTTTAAAATCTTAAAATGCATTTTAAAATATTAAATTTAAAAATAATTAATAAATTTACAAAGAATCATTGTTAATATATAATGAATAAATAACATTAAAATGTAAATATCATGTCGATATTTACATTTTGCTCAAAAACTAACTCTTTAAAATAGTAATTGTTTGGTTGCAAATAACTATTAAGATTCGGATTACATATTTATTTGAATTTTCTTATACAAATTTTATGTTTTAACAGAATAAAATTTTAATGTAATTATAAAATATATAATTAAAATATTGAAAATCAAAAATTATGAAATATAAAGTCAAATTGTATTATGTGTTTTCACTGTATATGAAATAAAAAATTCCTTTCATAAGAGTTATTATTAAAATAAATTATGAAAAATAATAATTCAATAGACAAATACAAACTTTAAATATATATATATATATATATATATATATATATATATATATATATATATATATATATATATATATATGATGAAATTGATTTATATCAGCAAACACAATTTTATGTTTAAGTTTACATTTCTGTATTTGTAGTGTTATAAAGTTTGCCTAAAGATTTTGGACAAGAAGTTGTGTATTCAATGTTGTAAGGTTGTTTCTAATTCCTGCTTTTTTAACTTCGTGTTTGTTAATTGATTTCAAGTCCTACTTAGATGGTTTTTGGATCTTGGTTATGAATATTTATGTCATGAGTTTAAGACTACATACATTGGAATAACTGCCCGTCATCTTGGTCTCAAGTTCTTTATCACTGTCCACTGAGTGAATTGATTAATATTAGTAAACAAAATTTTGTAAAAGATTTATTGAAATGTTGTTTGATTACAACTTTTGTGAATTTTGAAAATTTCGAATTGAGGAAAACAGAATTTTATGAAATTTTAGCAAAATTATATTTAAAAAAATTAATGAATTAGTTTGTTTAAAAAAATACCAATATAGATTGATTTAGATTGAATTTCGATTCTACCTGACGATGACAGTGAGTATGTCGAAATATATTGTAGTTTAATGTATATATTGTATTTGGCGCTTTTAGTTTTATTTAAATCAATGTCATTATTTAGTGACAATATATAAATATATATTGTTAAGTAAACAAATTTATTAGAATAAATTTGAAAAAATAAATTCATATTTGATAAATTACAGTAAAAATACTGACAGGCAATAATTATTCAAAATGGCCTATGTGAAAAACATGATAATATTTCTTCTTATTATTATTTCATATGCTTTGATTCTAACAAACTTAATAAATCCCAACAAATGATAAAACGCATTCCAGAAAAAATAGTATTTATTGCTAAAATTTCTTCAAGTTAGAATTAAACAAAATTGTAAACCTCTCCGATTACTATTCACAATTGCAAATGTTAGAATTTTAAAATATTTTATTTGAAATTTTAATTTATTATCAAAAAGGATTTATATAAATTTTGTTAATAATATTTAAAAATGGTTCGAAAAATATTTTATTGCACGAAATTACTAAACAAATACAAAATGACAATTAATTTTACAAATGAAAAATGTTTTTTTTTCAAAATTATATCATTAAAAGAAAATGGACTAACAAAATTCAAAAATTTTTCAAACTAAATTTACCAAAGGTTTTAGAATATTTTCAATTTAATAATTGGTTTAAACAACTAATTTTTATAAATGGCTAATAAATTCACGTAATAATAAAAAATCTATTGTTGTGACAAAATTTAGGCAAAGTAACAGATTTCCTTTGAAAATATCATTTAATTTGATTTATGGAGCGATTTATAATTTTTCTATAACACAATTATTCATAACGAATAATATAATTGAAAATACTTTTTGAAAGACAAAACATAAAATGATTTTATTATTTATTCTAATATCTCCGTAATAATTTTGTAATAATTTTTTTTTTAAATTTATTTGTTGTAATTTTATAAATTCAGATGAACGTACGTACATGACAATTAAAAGTAAAATATAAATAAACAAATTATGTATCCTGTTATATATATATATATTGTATTTATTAAGAAGCTTGACTATGAATCAGTAAATATATTGATGTTTTTTGTCGTATGTTGTTTTCGAAGTCACTTGAAAAGGCAGTTCCAGAAATTTGTGAATATCAAAAAATCATCGATATATTTACTGGTTCATAGTCAAACTTTTTAATAAATATAATGTCAATTGAAAAGACATCAGTAGTCGATTTTGAATAAAGTTACAATTATATATATAGTTCAGTATAAATTTAAATACAAATAAAATAAGTTGAACATGAAAATAAATTAAGATTGAAATAAATAAACAAATTTGACATTTTCATAATGATTAATTTTTTAAAGTTAATTTTTAAAAATTAGGTAAAGAAAGAAATCGATATTTCGAAAAATTATAATTTTGAATGAAAGCATTTTTAATCAACTAATCCAGATAACTAAATTCAATGCATTCAAACAAATGAGACCAAAATACGTCCACGACAGAAGATTGATGGAAGAGGAATTATTTTTAAATCGATATTTTCCATTATTCAATTTCCACGAGTTGTCATATTGAAGTCTTCTTTTATTTTCTATTATCAACCAATTTAAACAAATCGACTGAAAATTTCCATTTTTTCTTTGTCCGAATATCAAAGCAATTTCACGACTAACAATAAAAAGTAAGGAACAAATTATCATTGCAAATGTTACAAACACATAATTACTACCGATAACATTTTATTTATCATTTATTTTTAAATTTAAAATATTATATTTATAAATCAAAATATAATAGTTTGTTTGTCTATTACATATTTTAAATGACAATACAATATAATCAAATAAACTTTGGTGGGCATAGTATTTATTTATTAAAAGTTACTTATGTTGGATTTGTTAATGCGTGCAATTTTTTTCATTTACGGTACAAGATCATCAAAGCGCAAAAAAATGTGGAACTGACAAATATTATAGGAAAATGGTAAATTAATAGTTAGATTTTTCATTAAATTTACATTTTTCTGAAGTTTATGAAAATAATTTTAATTGTTTTATGTTAATAATATTTTTATTAAAATTCAAATTTCGTATTTATTATGATTACAACGGTAAGATTTGTCATTAAATACATTTTTGAAAATATTATAAAATCTTTTCAATTACAAATTATTTTAGGAAAATATTTTCATCTGATTGCGGTAATTTTCTTCTTGTTCCATGATTTAGATTAATCTTTTTTTACCAATTTCTGAGTATTTATAAATTACGTTTTTCAATGTTTTTCTCCTATATTTCCAATAATTTCGGGCAATTTATCATCTTTTCCCAAATTTCTAAAATACCTTCAAATTTGCTTCTCGACTACTCATTAAAAAAATGTGATAAAACGCTAGGAAACCCTCAAATTGTGCATTTTTCTAATTTAGAAATCTCGTAGTAAGTTATTGCTACCCATAATTTTGTTTATATGTGTGCATATTTTATTATATGATTGTTATGTTTAGTGTTATTTCCTCAAATAACACTAATGACCTTAATAATTGTCCTTATTTCAAGTAGGTGTGTTTATTTTGTCTAAATATAAATTAATTATATCTTATATATAAACCTTAATTTATGATTATACGTACTGTAATATTTGCATTTTGGTGCAAACTACTCGATGTTCGCACAAATACGTATTAGTGAGATAAGGTCAGAAACAGAGAATAAATGTAAAATATATCTGGTTCAATCCAAATTCATAAAATAAAATAATAAGCACTCAATTTTGAGTTAATTATTCTTTACTGTATTTTCTTTACACCGACAAGACAGTGTAGCATATAAACTGTCTGCTTATAATAAATTCGATTTAAAAATGTCGTATCATTTCGAAAAGTATAAAATGAGATTGTTTAAGCCAAATTTGCATAAAAAACACCAAAATAAACCCTATTTATTATGTGAAATAACGGTTTGTTAATTTTCTTCCAAATAATGGATGGATTTACACAACTGATATGTTTTCAAACCCTTTTTCTTTAAGGTTCAAACATTTTATAGAAAGAATTGCTTAAAAACAAGTTTCACAAATTGCTATTCATCAAGAAATGACAGTATTTTTAACAAAATGGTCCGAATTAAGAATTTTATACACATTCACAAAATGTACAATAAGATGAGATTTTATGAAAAATCTTTTGTTTTGTTAATTAATTTATGTTACCCATTCAATTAAAATTGTAGAGTATAAAATTTCGAAATTGTAAAATTCCAGAAAACTTAAATTAGAAATTAATTATTAATTCATATTTTATGTTAAACAAGAAAAACCTTTGCTCCAAAACATTTATTAGTGCAAATATTTAATAATTAATTAATTATTTAATAATCTTTTACAAGTATGTCAGAAATTAGCCAAAATGTTCAAAGCTTGCTGGGTTTCTTTTCAAATGTATTTCATGCTTTTTCATCGGTTTAAAATTTGTTTAAATAAAATTAAATATCAAATTTAAAATAAAAACTAAAAATTTAATATTACTAATATTTAAAGGGTTTTCTCTTTAAAAAATATATATTCTCAATATAAATAAAAAATCAATTTTATATTTTTATTTCTAAAAACTATTAAATTCTTTTTTAATTTTAAAATATTTACTTAAATTTGTTTTAATTATAACTTAAAATTAAAATGTTAAAAATTGATATTTTTCTGAATAATTTCTGTCTACTGCCTTCAGATTTCAGTTCTCTTTGTAAAGAAATCTCATACAAACATTAAATAAAAGAAAAACATTTCTAAATCTAAATTTTGTAACTGTAACTGTATGACTTTCGAATGACTTGTGGGACTCAAACATTTAATGTGCAATTTGTTCTTGATTTTGTAATGTACATGACAAATAAATATTCGTCCTTTTTATAACTACTTAACAATTACTGTTCAATTTACTCCTTTTAAATAACATTTTAATAAATCCATTATCTATCAAACAAAATGTTTTTTTTCTAAATTTGCATTTTTTATGTTATTGAAACTATCATGTCAATTTTAAAATATAATAAAATTTTATTTATTTTTTATTAATAAAAAAATAAGCAGTTGTAAACTTTAAAAATAACTTGGACTTTTTTTCAATTTGAAAAAATATTTATAATTTACATTTTTATTGTTTAACATTCTGGTTTCGCATATCTGATTAAAATGAAATCGTTCTCAATGTTTCCTTTGTCAGTTGAACACTCGCAGTTCTAAATTTATTGCAAATATTCAAGATGAAAGAAAATGTTACTTCCTATAATAAAAAAATCTATTTTTTGTATGTATCACAAATAATAAATTTTAGAATTTTACAGAAAATATTATTGAGAAAATTATTTCATTTACTTATTTCTGTCTAGTTTATTAATTATTTAATGTGAAAATGTTTTAATTTAACTTTTGTAAAATATATAAATAATTACTAAAATTAAAATAACATTTAAACAAATTACTTTATTATTTTAATAAAGTTATTTTTTCAAATTATTTATATTCTACACTTTGTGTTTAATTCTCAAACTTATTAATAATGTTGTAATGGTGTTGTCTTTATTTTGTGAACTGTACATTATCTCAGTACACATGTTCAAAAGCATTGCTAACACAATGTAATGATTAATATTTCTGAGCATAATAAAAATTATAAACTAAATAAATTTGTTATTGTTAATCTCCTATTGAGATGAAGGTTAATAAAATAAATAAATTTGAGTTTGAATTTAAAATATAAAAAATATCTAAAGAAAGATCAAAAATTAGCGAGGAAATAATAAACTTTGGATAAAGAATTGAATACAAACAAAATAGTCAGAATTATTATTTCAGCATTAAATGTGGTTTATATACTTATATTTTTGTTCATAAATTTAAATAATTTTTATTTTTTCCCCTTCATTATCACCACTGATTTCTTTTTCAATTGACATTGTATATATTAAAAATGCTTGACTATGAATCAGTAAATATATTGATGTTTTTTTGATATTCACGAATTTTCAGCACTGCCTTTATCAAGTGTGTATTCGAAAATTGTTGAAAATCATATAATCTGAATGGCAAATTTAATATAAACCTTTATAGAAATTGTTGGAAAAATTTTATAAAAATGTTTTGAATATATTTCGAAATATATATTTAAAACTATTAAAGTTTTAACGTGTATAAAATTAAATTAGATGTTATATTTGTATGAAACTGCTATTATGAATTATTTAAAAAGTATCTCAAGGAAATTAGTTTAAATAATAACAAGAAGGACATAGATTGGAATTTGACTTATTTTCATTAAATTAATTTTGGATCTTATATTCATATTTAGAAAGATGGAGATAAATAAAACGATTTTAATAAAATAACAACTAAATTCAAGATAACATTCCCAAAAAACATACAAATATTCCAACAGTCCCAGCACAATATTTTTTATACGTGACTCCCTTCTGTCTAAACAATTTCTCCAGCACAACCTTTACACATCTAATAAATAATTTGTGAATTTAACTATTAATCTATTAAAATATATTTATAAATGTTTTCTTAATTTAAATTGTCACCATAATATTTTATTTATTTTTAAAAAAATAAAATCGTTTTCGAGAAATTTTTTTTGCTTTTTTCTTTTTGATACTAAACTATTTTCTTGGAGTTCTCTCATAATTTCAGGACTTTCAAAATGATTTTTTGGATTCAGTTTTTTTCTATTATTTATGAAAAGAAATAGTCTATTATGCAGTTGGTCAATGAATCACTGACAACAACAAAAAACATTAAATTCTTACAAAATTTCAACATTTACATTTACCTTTTTATATTATGCTTATTGGACATGTATTGTATGTTATATTTTTTTTAAATAAATAAAAAAAAATTTTAAATTTGTGAATAAATACTGTTTTGTTTAAGAAATTATATAAAGTATTTCACATTTAAATTTAATTAATAAGAGTACGAAAGTATTTTTTTATAATGCAATTTGATTAGAATCATCAAAATGATTTGATTAATTTATTAAGTATTTTCTTTTAAAGCTGTCACTGGAAGATTGACATTTCCTTTAATACTTTCAACAAGAAATAGTTCGGATCTGACTTATTGAAATTGTTGTAAAGTTTTCTATGGTTTGATTAAAGGTTGATTATGGAGAAATAGGAAATTAATTCTGTTAATTTCGGATAAAAATAAACAAATAACAATGTGAAAATAATTTCAATTTTTAGTAATAATTATTACTTAATTTTACGATATTTATAGTCAAGGTATTTAAATACTGAACTAATATGTTGTGAGATTGGAGTAGTCAAAAAACTATATTTGATTGCCGAGTCATTTATTCAATCCCGGATGGGATCAAGTTCTTACAAGATACCGACGAGAGTCAAATAAAATAGAAACTAATCTGTCATTAAAAATCTTATCGAACATTTTATTTTAAACAGGTAGACATCTATATATTTCATTTTTAAAATTATAGAAAAACAAGGGTATAATTTATGAGAATGTAATTAATTTAATTAATTAAACAAATATTAGCTAAATAAATAACAATTAAATAAATAGTTAAATGAATGTATGCTGTAGATTGGATATGACATGCGAATTATATATCAAACTTTCAAGTCTCGATATTTGGAAACATACCACCTTAATAATGAAATGTTGGATACTTGGCCTTAACAAGAAAATGATACAATAAATGTGTAAAGCATTATTGTCGGTGTAACTTCTTGACCTTTATGATTATCAAAATGTTGATTTTCATACCTTTGTATTGAATCACTGATGCATTTCATATAGTTAATGTTTTTATCAAAAACCTTTGATAACATACTTCTGACTGTATGACCAAAGCATCACAAAATATTAAGTAGTTAATTTTCCAAATTTTCACATATCCCCTAACAAAAAATACATAATTATTTTATCAAAATAATCTATCTTAAACTTGTCAGGTGAATTTGTTTACAATAACATGTTCAAAAGGGGTTGTTTTTCCGTGGCCATGAAAGTATTAAATCATTTTCAGACGACATTTCTGAAAAAATGCAAAATCTGATCATGGGGTTTGTCATATTTTATTATTTTTCTATAAACTAGCAATAATTATTATTTATTATCAAACTGTCAAATTTGTTATGTATAGTTAAAATTAAAAATTTTATTTTATTTTCTGTTACTATTTCCACCGAACTGAATAATATTTCGGTTAATTTCTTTTTAATGATATTTAAATGAGACTCGTTCTTGATAATTATTTATGGTTCATTGGATTTTGTGTGTATAAATTGTTTTCAGGAAAATAATTTGAATTATTTATCGAATAAATTAAGTTTTAAAATAAAATAATTTTTTAATATTTTAGAAAAATTGTAAGTAATAATATCTCAAAGAAATGTAAATTTAAAAACTTTATTGTGTAAACAAACCAGGATTTTACAATTATTTCATATATTTTTTTTAATTTTAATAATAATTATCTAGTTACATGTCAACCGAGTAGGAAAAAGGAAATCTACAGTTGGGCAATGCAGTTATTAATGAAATCTTATTAATTAGTATAATTATTATTATTATTATTATTATTATTATTATTATTATTATTATTATTATTATTATTATTATTATTATTATTATTATTATTATTATTATTATTATTATTATTATTATTATTATTATTATTATTTTATTATTATTATTATTATTATTATTATTATTATTATTATTATTATTATTATTATTATTATTATTATTATTATTATTATTATTATTATTATTATTATTATTTGTCTTATCACTATTATGATTATTTGGACAAATAAATGAAAAATCTGATTTGTAGTTTAATAACATATGTTTTAAATTTAATTAAAAAATTACGTTCTTATTAGAAAATGTCTATCTGTCAAATAAAATTAACAAATTTTTCACTTGCTTATTTCAATATTCATTTGAAGTAAATGAAATATCGTGTTGGATGCCTGTTTATCAAATTAACGAAACTTAAATGATATTTTATTTGTTCTTTGGTACTTTTGATTGACCATAATGTTGAATGATATAAATGTAATTTATTTTTCCATATAAAAATTTACTTTTCAGCAAGATCATAATAATAATAATAATAATAATAATAATAATAATAATAATAATAATAATAATAATAATAATTATTATTATTATTATTATTATTATTAATATTATTATTATTATTATTTTATTATTATTATTATTATTATTATTATTATTATTATTATTATTATTATTATTATTATTATTATTATTATTTATTACTTTGATTCTCAAGCGATTCTTGATAATTTAGTTGCTCCAATAAAGCATTAATTTATTATTTAAAAAGAGCCAGCAGAAAAGTCGTAAATTATTATTGTCATTTCGAAAAAGAAAAGTTTTTAAACACAATTTTACAATATTGATTTTCAGACAGCAAATATTATCAGAAATAATAAATAACAATTTTAGAATTAAATGTGGCGTATTAATTATAAATAAAACTAATTTTAGAACTCAATATTTGAAAGTGATAATAAAAATATTTTAAATTTATATTAATAAAATATTTATACGAAAGTCTCTTAACTGAGAATTGTAGAAGAATTTCACTATTAATTAATTCTTTTTGTTTTAATTTATATTCAAAACTATTTAAAATTAACAAGAAATTCTTAAATTATAATTATAAATAATGAAGAAGCATTTTCCTTTTAATCAACATGTCTATTTTAGAAACGTAGAGCTTTGTTTAAAGTGTTTATTAGGTAAAAATAAATTGTTCGAATTTTAGTTTCTAATTTGAGGGGAAAGGGTTCCCGATGTGAAACAGATATTTAAAACAATATAAGTATTTGTAAGTTAAATAAATAAATTGCAAATATACAATTTTATAAAAGTTTACTATATATATATATATATATATAATCGGAATTTTAATAATTTTCAAATAGATGTTTTATACAGTAAAACAAATTATTTCCACTTCTATAAACGTGAAAAGATAAATTTTCACTGTTCTTTAGCGCAGTTTCTGCATCAAATGAATATCAATTCACTACATTGATCAAGTGCGCTTTTTTCTTTACTTATTTGAACATCTGTAGATTTGGTTTTTTGCTAAATAATTAATTTCTGGTTTTGATTGTATTTTTTAGTTGTTTACTTACCTTAGACAAAAATCTAGAATTGTGTGTTCCACTCTTCTTTTTATTGTTAGGACCAAATTTTTAAAACTATCAAAGTTTTCTATAAAGTAGTTAAGAAATAAAGAATTCATTGTATATAATAATGAATCTTGCAGAGATAATGCAATTCTTTTAAATGTGAAGAAGGAACCTCCACTTCTATCCAAAAATTGTATTGTATATTCCAATTCTCGTGGCCATACATCAAATCATATTTGCATATGCCTTAGAGTTAATTAAAACAAACTTTGACGAACCATTTTTAACGTTAAATTGTTTCAAATATTTAAAGCAATTTCAACTAACAAGAAAGTTTTAAAGATAATAAAATATTTATTATATAGAAATTCTTGTCTGAAATTCTATGTTTATCAAATAATCAGGTAAATCCCTGTCACTAGTAACGATGTAGAAGATTCAAGGATTAACTCTCTGTCGTTAACAATTTTATTAACTAAATCATGATACACTATTTCCAAATTCAATATGATATAAGCAGAAAAAATTGAATTACAAAAACAAAAATCGTCTACTTATAACATATTCAATTTGGAAACGGTGTAATTAATATTCGATAATTAAGATAATAGGTAACCATCTGACAATAAAGTTTTATCTAATATCGTTAATGAAAATGCGACAACTCTCTTAAACACAGTATGTATGTGGGTTTTATTTTTGGGGACGTTCAAGATTTATTAGTGATAGAAGAGATTGACGGAGTGGAATTTGTGGAAATGTCGTTCGAAGTTATTAATAAAATTGATTTTGAAGACGATAGGTCTGATGAAAATTAAAGAAAGTTACTAATTTTACATTAGAAAGTTAAATAAATGATTTGCCTTGACGAAATATTTTTAATCATCTTTCTTGACTGAAGCCCCTTTTGCTGAAAGAACCCAAAAATTGCCTGTTTCCATATAATGAGATTTACTACGAACTATTAAGAGCCAGCAAACAAACTAAAATGACATAATTTTTAAAGAAAACAGAAAGTGATAATATTGTTCGACTAAAAAAACCTCGCCTTATTGTGCTGAATAGTGATGAAGAAGAAAATTAATAAAAGGAGCTTAAATTAAATAAGAACTTACTTACTTTTTTTACTTACATTTTTGTTTTACACATGTTTATATCTTATTATTATAAGATTATACTTTGCTTCTCAATTGCATGAATGTGCGCATTGTTAACCTATTTTGATTGGTTTACATGCATATAAGCGTTAAATAACAAGATTTAGTGACTAAACTGTCTTTTCAAAAAATAAATAAATAAATAAAAATAAATAAATCTTGTAATAACATTCTAAAAAGCTTTACTATATTATTAACCAAATAAACTGTAAACTGTTTAAAATTCCCTTAAATTGAAATACACGTAAATACAATAATACAACATGAAATATTTATAAAACAAACCAAAAATGTATTAATCATGCAAAAGGTAGACGAGTGACATGAAGAGTAACTGAGCTACATGACAGTCAAATAATTTGCATTATGATTAATAAATAATTACCAAATATGTTAAAGACATCATTCAAACAAAAAGATTTAAAATTAAAAAAATTTATTTCTATATAAATACATAAGAGAAATCTTTACATTAATCATATTAAAATCTTTATTTCTCATAGAAAGAAAGGTCTTTTTAATCATGTATTTTTTTCAGATTATTATATGTTTTAGGAGAAACAATATTTTTATAATTGTCAATTTCATTGATACAATTTAACATGTAGTTTTTGAAATGATTATTTATAATTGAATGTTAAAATGAAAATGTATTATTTACAGGGCTGGTTTTACCAATATGCGTACTTAGGTGACTGCCTAGGGGTACCAGAACAATGAAATTAATGCTATTTGTTCATCGGACTTCCGCCTTTAATTTTACGTTTTCTTTACTTTCAAAGAGGACTGCACTGAATGTGCATGACGTCCGCTAAGACAGTACCGTCGTCATCCACTAAACATTATAAACCGTCAACCTACATTTTTTTAACTTTCCAATAGTTCAACTGTCTTGTACTTTCGCTTATTACTTAGTCTAGTCAACAAGAAGCATCTCCAAGCCTTCATTCAAATATACATATACTGATTGTCTGGTTCTATGAATGAAATATAGAATTTAAAATTGTACAATACAAACAAATGGTAAGTACATCACTAAAACTATTAAACTATTTATATAGTACGTTACGGCCTACGGGTTACATAAATAATTATACTTTTAAACAGCAAAAACAAATGTTGATAGTTTGATATCAGTGTTGAAAATTATGTAGAATTTGTAGAAAAAATAGGCGTATTGTATGCAGTATCACTAGCCAGTTCAGAAAGAAATTTTTCAAAATTGATTAAGGTATACACTAGCTCGACCATGGCTCAAGAAAGATTGACACGTAATTGCATGAAATATTGACGTCGAAACATTAATTCAGACATTGGCAAGAGCAAAAGCAAAAAAGATTAATTTCTCATAATAAATATTGGATTGCAATATATATTTAACTTTCATTTGAATGTATTATTAAGTATGTTAATGCATTATTGATGCATAAAAAAGAGTTAATGAAAATCTTTGCAAAAGTTTTCCTCTATTGTGCAATTTAAATAGCCTTTTGTTAACTCAATTTTTTCTTTAAATGAAATTTGTTTATATTTGTCTATGCTATGTAAGTATACGTATTGATAAGCGGCGCATGAATTTTTCTTTGCCTAAGTGCGCCAGGTATCCTTGCATTCATAAAATGTAGTATTTTTCTAACGTGCTTGGTGTTATTATATATACCCTAATGAATTAAAACCAAATATTAATTAAGGCATATTAACTAGAATTTAGACTCTAATTTGTCAATGTATGAGTTGAAATTGGCACAAATAACTCTTTTATATTACCCACATGAATTTTGTAAGGACAAAAAATAATTTCTTTAAACAAACATAATGAATAAACAATTCAGATAAAAATTATCAAAATTGGAAATGAAATTATTTAAAATGTTATATTATTTATAAAGTTTTAATTAAAATAACATGAGATGTATTTGGCTATTTTTTACATTTTCAATTATTCACATAATAATGTTCGTTATCGCATTTTTAGTAAATATATTTAGTTTTTTGAGAATAATTTTATTTCTTAAAAAATATTTTTGTAGGTATTTTTGGCATGATATGGTTATTTAATATTATGTATAAAAATAATTGTTATTTTTCATTTAACTTTTCAGGTATCTCTTGGCTAAAAATAATCACTTATATATGACAACTCAAATGATTCTTTTGGTGGCTTCTGTATTTTTTCAAGCGTTTTGATAATATATAGCCACATTTATATTTGATTGTGATGAGAGTTAATTTATTTTAATTTAATTTCTTATTTAAATAAAATTGAAAGCCGTAATTACTGACAGATAATTAAATTAAATAATAATAATAATAATAATAATAATAATAATACAATAAAATGATAATTTAAGCCTTTTGCTGCAAATAATATATTTAATGAAAATATTTTCGACTATAAGATAGTCCTTATCAATCTTGTCAATCAATCAATCAATCAATCAATCAATAATAATAATAATAATAATAATAATAATAATAATAATAATAATAATAATAATAATAATAATAATAATAATAATAATAATAATAATAATAATAATAATAATAATAATAATAATAATAATAATAATAAATAGTTAAACATACATGGCAACGAAAGTGCCACTGAAACATTCGTTTTACGATATATATCGACAGTTTTTTGTCATCTTCAGGTAGAATATAATAACTATAGAAATTACATATTTTTGAAAAAATTATTTAATTATATTATTTTTTTAAAAAAATATTTTTATTCTTTAAAAATTATAAAAATTATAATTTAAATAAAAGGAAATTGACAAAGAATATGTATTGGTAATTCTTGACCATGGTGTATAGATGTGGGCGAGTTTGATAATGAGTTAAATAAATTAAAAAGCGAGTGTGAGGATGGTTTGCCTAAATCTGTGTTGGTATTGAAGAAAAAGGTAGAAAAAAGAATGAATAATAATATGACCATTCATCACTGTAAATAATTATACATGTGCGACATAGACAAATTATAAAGGGTAGATTCCTCGAGTTTACATTTCCAATATATCTAAAAACAAGTTTTGTACTAGTATATATTTGTGATTTTGAAGTTATCATCATAAGATATTTTGTGTTTACTACAAATCTAAGACTTTTAAATTAAGCATATTATCTTATGTCTTTCTATTATAAAGGGATTTGTAAATAAGTTATCCAAAAAATGATCATAAATCTTTTAATAGAACTTTTAAAGATTCCATTTGTTGAAGAACTTCAAAACCTTGAACAGAATTAATGCACATTAAAACAACTGACCAAATATCAGTTACAAAAATAGACAAAACTCTCTAAAAGAAGAAATTAGTTTGTATAGTTAGAGTAGTTTTGTATTTTGAACAATCGAATTTATTACAAACTGTCTTTTTATGTTCTTTTTCCTACATCAAAATTGCAATAATTGCATTTTTTATGAGACTTTAGAATATTCAAAATATGAAAAATTTAATTGACTTCTACTTTGGACTCATATTTTATTTGAAGAAAAATTCGATTCTTGAAGAACAATTGAACCTTTGAGAAATTCTTTTCATTAATTTAAATTAATTAATAAATAAAATTTTTAATTTTAGAAACTTCAATGCCAATTTTACTATACTTGGAGGTATATGATCAGAATTATCGTTATTTCTGTCTAAATAAAAAAAATATAATTAACGTTTTTATTTAATTATTTTTATGAAATATTATAAATACAAATTTAAAAATATATCAAGTATCAATTTGTATTTTTTTTGATAGATTAATTAAAATTATTTTCAAAAAATTATAAAATATTATAATTTTAAAATGGATTTGAATTTAAATTTTCATTTAGCCATCAATGAGCAATGCCAGCCCCAGCAAATGATATTGATGTCTGCAGTGCTGATTCTGGGCAAGGAGCAAGTGTGGAAGATGTAGCTGGGAATTATTTTAAAGGTATTTTAAATTTAAATTATATTTTTCAGTCTATCAACAAATAACAATGTTAAGGAATTTAAAAAGGTTGAATTTAAAATATTTTTATATTTAAATATTTTAAATAAATATTATAAATATTTAATGAATTAATGAAAACTATAAATTAATCTATATAAAAACTATATATTTTTAAATTTATATTTTGATAGATTACCATAAATGTTTCGAGCGTGTAATTTTAACAAGAAATGTGATTTAAACAATAAACCATGATTATGTTATCATGTGTAATAAAAATAGCATTAATGCATCTTTAAAAACAGACATACATATTTTTCAAAGAAGATTTTGTACTTACTAATATTATTCATTCCATTCATTCTTCAATGTTTTAGAATATGTGACATTATACTTTTTATATAAAAATAGGCAAACCCGTGTTTGACTTGTATTGAATTATTTGAAATATTATTCTTATGTTTTTCGAATGATCCATTTAAACCTACACATTGAAAGTTAAATGTTTTGTTAATATGTTAAAGTGGTTTGCGCCAATGACAAATCACAATATTCCTTCTCAACTTTAGTGTGCATATCAATAATAAATATGTGCGCATACATCAGTTAGTGTACACATTTTCCTGCTAATAACAGATTGAATTTGAAATTAGTGTAAATTTACTATTTCCTAATTGAATCTAATAATAGATGGTTTGAAATTTACGCATGTTTATTTAATTGTATTTAAACTGTATTTAATTTAGTTAAATTTATTAAACAGTAGTTTAAGTCATACTCTAGAAAAATAATTTATGTAAGTAATTTGAATTATTATATCACATTGAACTTTGTTGATCAAATTCACTTGAAAAAGCAGTGCCGAAAATTCGTGAATATCAAAAACATCGATATATTTACTGATTCATAGTCAAGCTTTATATATATATTATGATTTTCAAGTGATATAAATGAAAGAACCTTTGACTAAAAAAATATTTCTTTTCAAACATCCAAATAAATGTCAGACTTAAAGAAGCAATTATCGTCGTACACAGACGGCCAACAGTCAACACTAAAGAAATAAACAAAATTATAGAAAAAATTAAATTAAAAAAGAAAAAATAATAATTTTAAAATAATGTAGTAAAATAGATAAAAAATTTTTAAAAGATCATTAGGAATAAAATTCAAAATAAAAACATGTTTTTGTTAATATTTAAATTTCGTATATAAATAGTTATCAGAAACTATATTTTATAAATATTTTAAGATATTATTTATTAAAATAGATTTCTATGCGCTAATTATAGAAGCATTAAAAATTAAAAAAATTTTTAGTTTTGCGTTTTAAATTTTACAAAATATTTATTTAAAAAAAATTTTAAAATTTAAATTCTTCAGAAAAAAGTTTATTATTATTTTTAACGATTGAGAAGTAAGAAACATGAAATAAATGAAAAGATTAAAAAGCATTTTGAAAATAGAAGAATCTAAATTCCAAGAAATTGACAAGTGCTATCCTTTAGTCGAAAATCTTTTCATTTGTATTAAATGTAGTATTCGCAGCAATAGGCTTAAATTATTATTTAATTGTTTAAAATAATAATAACAATAACAATACCCATGACATTATTACTAAAATATACATTTATTACAAGTTGTAACATACATAATTTACAAATTGCGTCATTTCCTAGAAAGAATTTGTTTAAAGAGTACTTTTTTCCGATTTATATTTAAAATTGTCCGATTATTTATTATCTCAATTTAAAATCTAAAATCTTTTTAAAAGCAATCTATGGAAAGCAGATTCATAAATTGACAGTTCCCATACTTCTGATATTTTTTGAAATTCTAATTGACGCCGTTATTTTTATAATGATCTTCGATAACGATAAAAAATTTGTAAATATTCGAAAAATTTGATTAAATCACTTTAAACTTGCTTTTACTTTTTTTTATGTAAAAAAATCTAGCAGGATAATTTTTAAAAAACTACTCGACATTTTGTCGGCTCAATGAAGTATTGTTAGCAATACTATTGAAACGACACTTGATAAACAATTTATCATAAATCAAACTTTCACCGACAAAATTATAAAATTTAAGCTTATAAGGATCACTCTTGATATATTTTACGAACGAAATATAAATCTTTAATATATAAATTATATTTCATTAAAAAAATAATAACAAAGAGAATGAGCGTATAATTTATTAATTAAAGTTTTTCTAAATATTTTTTTATAGAAAATTCATTTTTTATAACTTAAGTTCTCCTAAGGCTGATTGATTAACCCTGTATAAAAGCTTTAGCAAAGATTATCACAATGTCTACAATTATAATAACGAACCAATTGGTTCAAATACAAAAAGAAATTATAAAAGAATATATTTGTGACAGAAAATAGAACTTTTTTCAAAACTAAATTTGCTATAGGAATATTTCCGTATATTATTGTTTAAAATTTAATTAATGCTGTTACCAAGAAATCAGCACTTTTATACTTGGTTATTAATATTATTATTATTATTATTATTATTATTATTATTATTATTATTATTATTATTATTAATATTATTATTATTATTATTATTATTATTATTATTATTATTAGTAAATTTCACAAGAAATATATATATATATATATATATATATATATATATATATATATATATATATATATATATATATATATATATATATATATATATATATATATATATATATATATATATATATATATATATATATATATATATATATATATATATATATATATATATATATATATATATATATATATATATATATATATATATATATTATATATATATATATATATGTTTTGCACTAAAGAACTATTTAAGAAAGAATGGTTTCCTGATAGCAACACCAATTAAATATAAAATTATTTAATATGAGATTTTATTAAGAACTAAAATGAAAGTTTTCGATTATGAAATGAAAGATTATTATTATTGAAAGTATATATTTCTATTAATTTTTAATTCTAACATTTTCAAATGAAAATAGTATATTGGCTAGAAGTTGTTATTTTTTATTAGATTTCATAATTATTTCAATCATTTCAAGAATGACATTGATAACTTTTGCAAAATTTATTTAATTCCAATATAGGTTGCTACAAATATTTGTGAAAATAATATAAATAATAAAAAAATTTCAAAAATAATATCCAATTTTTAAAAGACATTTATCCTGTCTGATCAACGAAATACATTATCATTATCTAAGAGATTATAATTATATATTTTGATTGATTCAGCATAAAATAAGTGAGGATTATATATATTGGTAAATTTATATTTTTTATTTAATTAAGCTTAATTATTTTAATTTAATTAATTTAAATTTAATATAAATATATATATATATATATATTATTATATATTATATATTATATATATATATTATATATTATTAACATTCTTTACTATTATTATTATTATTATTATTATTATTATTATTATTATTATTCCAGTTTGTTAGATTAATTTTACTTATTTGAAATGTAAATTTCTGCTTGAAATATATTCCTAAATTCTTTATCCTAACCATAACCTAATCAACGATATTGCTCTTGAGTACTACTCTATTTGGGAGATGAATAAAATTATATATTTCGTAATTAACTGGGAGCGCAGCTAACCATTTCTCAGTGGAAATTAATTTGATTTAGTTTGATAGAGAAAACGTATAGGAACATTATTGAATGCTGTCAAAGAGCATTGTTGAAATATCACGTCATCAAGAGCAACGGTAAATGCTGGGAAATGTATTATGAAATGGAATCAAATTGACAACTATTTACCGCGTCTTTGATATACTTCAATCAATTACCATTTTCCCTTTTATCCGGCAATTTTCACTAGATGAAATAGTTTTGTTTTTTCAATTTTTGCGGCTGGTTTATAATTTGTCTTTAACATTTTGTTTTACTTCATACAAATTTTTTTTTATTTTTAACAAACTTTTAGTATATAACTTTTCTATGGTTTGTTTAGTTATTAAATGGCTATGAGAAAATTTCGTCAAAACAGTTGGTAGTGAAAGGTTGGTGGCATTCACCGTCATGGGTGTACTGAAAATGTCTAATAAATTATTTGAAATTAAAGAACTTTTTTTTGAAGTTTAAAAGGCTTTTATTAAAAATTTTTAAAGAGATCTTCTGAAAGATGGTATATTTATCTAAATAGTTATCAAAATAATAATAAGCATAATATAAGTAAATATATAAATAATAATATTAAGAATAATAATAATAATAATAATACATGATCATTTTATTTTTTCATTAATTTGATAAAATAATAAATATTTTTTTAATAATTAAATTAAAAATAAATTTTCTTAAAATATTTTAAAATTTGTTGTACTAGATTATTAATATTGTATAATGTCAAAAAAGGTATTATTATAGTCAGAATCAAGGGGTAATATAAAATGGAATTGTGTACAAGTTAAATAAATTATCTAAAGAATTGAGAGATGAATAAATGTAGAAAGATGATTTGCCATACTTTTATCCAAAATTAAAATAAATATAATTAGTTGCTCAAAATCCAGGGTAATGCTTTATAAATGCAGATGTTGGAAGAATAGTTATTAATATATCCTTGATATGGTCTTTCATAAGGCAGTAGTAAAATGGTGCAAGAAATATAATGCATTTTTAAATATATACAATATTCAATATATACAGTCAAAAAACAAATTGTTTAATATCAGTTATTTGCAATACCCACAATATCATCTATTTAAAATTTTATGCACAATTCGTTTAAAAGATGTAAATTCGAAAAGAAAATATACTGATAATAACATATTTATCTAATACCCTTTACTAAATTTTCTTCGATGATTTGCACATCAAAATCACTGTTATCTTATATCTTCCTATTTCT
>CAUHTR010007250.1:37500-59461 GCA_959609185.1 Schmidtea polychroa | reverse complement strand
TATTATTATTATTATTATTATTATTATTATTATTATTATTGTTTATTATAAAGAGAGTTTGAAGACTATAAATCAGTAATATACTCACGAATTTTTGGCACTGCCTTTTCAAGTGAATTTCAAAAAAAAGGCAGTGCCGAAAATTCGTGAGTATCAACAAACATCGATATATTACTGATTATAGTTTCAAACTCTCTTTTTAATAAATTCAATGGAAAAAATAATTAGTGGTGAAATTGGAAGAAAACAAAGTTCTTATATCATTATTATTATTATTATTATTACTATTATTATTACTATTATTATTACTATTATTATTACTATTATTATTACTATTACTATTACTATTATAAAAATGTTTCTATTTTGATTTTTAAATCTTGATGATCTTTTATAAGTATATTTCTATTTTTCAAAGCTATTATCAAAGTCAAAAGCAACAAATCAAAATGATGATTTCATTGATCTCTTCTTTAGTGTGATTGTTGGCCGTTTGTTTATAATGAGAATTGCTTCCTTAAATTTGACATTGTTTTGGATGTTTTCATTGGCTAAGATTTTGATTGAAATATTTTTTCTTTCCTTTCTTGGTTGACTTTGTTGGAAATGTTTGTTATACCGAGGATTTTCCACTATGATCTAGATGTTGTTTATCCCTTTGGCGCAAGGTCATGGGCGTACTTTCAATGTATATTTCTTTGCATACATTGCATTACGCAAAAGAGAATGTTTTTTTGAAAGCACATATCCTTCGGTGTCTGGCAATTTTCAATTGTGCAATTGTTTTATTTTTTATTTGCCAGAGCTTTTCTCAATATCCAAGATTTATGTGCTATACGAATTTGAAGGCCAGTGTGTTTCAGTTCTTTCATTATTATAATAATAACGTAATGAGATTTGAAATATGTTATTATAGCATGTTTTTCATTTGTGATTCTGATGTGATTAGGATATGATCGAAAAAGTTTAACAATTGTCGTAGTATTCTTTAAATGCCCGTGCTTCTTCTTGGTAATTGAAAACTTTGAATTTATCAAGGAAAATTGTAAAGATTCAAAATTTCTTACTAAATGGCTCATTTAATGAAATGAATGCAAAATAAATGTACACAAAATTAATAAACTTGTTTGAATTCTTATTTAAACCTCGGTGAAAAATTAAAAAACGATTGAAATAGTTTCATGCGTTAAATTTCAGAAATGTCAGTCGAATTGACTTGCATGAGATTGCCGCCCAGAATCAACTACTCAGCCAGCGATTATTTCACGATAATTGCCCCATGACAAACGCGAATTCTTTTGTTGAGAAAAACCATTTTATTGTTTTTCTTCCGATATTTTTTCTTGCTATTGAAATTAAAGTTTTCCTAGTAAACGAAAATAATTATATGAACAAAAATTCTAAATTGATTTAAACTGATCAGCCAAACAATTTAGAATCTGATTTTCTGCGCGAGAAAATTGTTGATGAATTATATGATTATCTAGTTGAGAAGATATTCAAATTAAATCTGAAAGTCGAACTTTTTTCCAAGTTATTTTCTATTGTAATGATGAAATTTAATATGAAGTTTTAGTTTTCCTATCACAGAATATTTCAATTATTATTTTCTCTTCTTTCTTTATTATTATTATTATTATTATCATTATTATTATTGTCATTATTATAATTATAATTATTGTTATTATTATTATTATTGAACATTGAAATTTAATATTTATTTAATATTTTCCAAACCTGTAAATGTAGTTGTAATACTATTTATAGTACTTCCAATTGCATAATCTGGAAAATGAGAGTATCATTATTTTAGGCGATATTATTGATACAAATCACATACACACGAATACTTTACTTTGTTGCGCACATACATTAATCATTAAACATCAAGGTTATAGTGAATTATTATTACATCACCTTCAAACTACGACTAATAATATTGTCACAGGGCATTCAAATAATTAATCCACATTTCCTTTCAAAATTAATTATTTTTATTCAAATTCAAATTATATATAATTATTTTTTAAAACTCCATTCAAACATACGTTTCACGGTAAATTTCGACAGTTATTTAGTACAATATTTAGTCAGAACCATATGGGCTGGGTTAGTAAAATAGACATGTGTGATTTTAAAATTAAATTAAAAAATATAATAATTATTGTGAATGTTTTAGATCATTGATAAGATCATTTAATTCAAAAGTTAAGGAACCATGAACATTTGTGTTTTCAATGTGGATGAATTAAAATGGTTAAATTATTAATTTAAATGATTTTGTTTGTTTTAAATTATTATTAAAATTTTTATATTTTTTGAAAATATTTTATTTCAAAAAATAATTAATTATTTTAATTATATTAAAAATATTTTAAATTAATAAAAATTGTGTAATTTGTTTGTGAAATCTATTATATCTAAAGGATTTTCTATTTTAATTGACAATGACTGTCAAAATATATCATTAAACGCATGTTTTCATGTCGCTTTTTAATTATTGGTTATTTAATAATTTAATTACATTTAATATTAAGATTTATTTAGAATATTTTTTATTTTATTATTTTAAAACGCATTTTGAATAATTTATTACCTTAAATTATTTATTGCTTTATCTGAAATAATTATTACAGTTTGTTGTTGTTCAATTCATTGAAAATTATATTATGACGTAATTTCGTGTCTTCCATACTATTTCCATTTTCTCTTTGAGAAAATAAACATTTTCATTTTATTATTTAATTGTAGGAATGAAATGTTTGAATTTTATTGCAAAATGCATTCTACAAATTAAATCAAATCATTAATCTTCAAATTTTATTATTGTCAAGATTTTTTATTTTGTCGTCTTTAAACAGACATTTTAAGCCTTTTGAAATTAATATTCAACTGTAACTTAAAATAAATAAAAACTTTAAATTATTAAATTTTAATTTTTTTAATTATTTTAACTTTTTTTACAATTTTACATTTTTACAGTTTAAATGATCATTTTTGTTTTGTTGTCATAAAACTTCATTTTCTACAAAGGAGAAATTTTCAATTTGACAATTAAAAATAATGACATGATCAAGTCATTAATACACGTCATAAGAGCAACAATCTAATTAAATTGTTCAAAAATAGATCTACATATTAAAGGTTTTTTATAAAGAGTAAAAGAAAAGTAGAATATAATCCTCTCTCCCCCACTCGTAATTACGCATTTATTAGCGAAATAAAGACTAAAAAAAGGACAGGAAAAAATTCTATCAAAACAAACCAAATTTCAACATTTAAAATTAGATAAACAAAGTTATTTACATAAATAAAAAAATGTATTTTCAATTGAATTTAATTAAACTTTCACAATCAACTGTCGGAACAGATGAAGTTAAACCTAATATTGAAAAAAATCCGTTTCTTTCGAAACAAATAAAAACATAATGAATATATAAATGTATAAATTGTGATATTTTTTATAGGCATCAATTTACCTTTTAAATATTATACCGATATTTTACATAATCCTTGAACTTGAATTATTATTAATTAACATAAAAGAAAAATAATCTTGTTTATAATTTGATAAAAGCAACGAAGATATTTGATATAATTAAAACCGCAAACAAGATTTTCTGATCTATTTGTTTTATAAGTTTGACTAATTGATCTGTTATTATTTGAACCGTTCATATATCACTCATATTATACTTTGAACTTTGACTTCATGAATTTAAAAAGTACAGTGAAAGGTTAACGTTATTTGAAGTTTTATATTTATTTGATATTTGCGCCATGTTAAAAAATAATTATTTTTATAATTATAACTATTATTTTTAATTATTTTAATAATTTTAATTAATAATAATAATAATAATAATAATAATAATAATAATAATAATAATAATAATAATAATAATAATAATAATAATAATAATAATAATAATAATAATAATAATAATAATAATAATAATAATAATAATAATAAACATACTTATCTTTTGGAAATAAATTGAAATTTGCTTATTTCTTATCTAAGCGGATGATTTATTCAGAAAATGAACATTTAGTTTTATTTGATCAAAATCAATGAGCATAAAAAGTTTCATTAGATTTTTCAATGAGAAAATTATTTTCAATTTGTTTTATTGATGGATTTTAATAAATTTCCTTGAGAGTAAATAAAAGTAAATTAAAATTAAATTTTATTTTTAAAAAAAAATGAATTTATTTCTCAGATTATTAAATGATCACGGAATGATTTCTGGCAGTACTGTTCGTATCACTCTGTGCATATATGGGAAATATATTTCGTGTTATATAATTATTATTTTCCATTTTTATCACTAGAAATCATCTTATTAAAATAGCAAATTTATTGGTGAAACAAAAATCACCAATCATTTTTTATTAAACAAAAAATTCAGATTTATTATTGATAAAAACTGATAAAACAAATTTTCAATATCAAAATATTTTTTCTCATTATTTTTTAGATTGACGAAAATTAATTTTCTCTATGTTTATGTTATTTTGTTTATTTAATTTTTTGCCTGGAATCATTATTTTGTTATAAAAATTTTAAAATGTTTTTATTGGCAGTATGTTTTTCAAGGTCCAATCTTTTTTAAATATATTCTTTGTTTATATTTGTGTAAATAAATAAATTGAACATTATGTTAAGAACACCTAAATTATAAAATAAAAATAATCCTTAAATGCGTAAAATGATAGAGGGAAATAATGATAAATGAATGGAGCATTATTTTGGAACTCAGTGAAATAGGAGTAGAAGAGAGATATTGAAAAATTAGAAGGGAACAGAAGAAAATCAATGAAAACTGACAATTAAATAAAATAAGGTCATTCTTAGTATCATTCTTAAGTACACGTGCAAAAGAACCGAAACAGAAAGTTAAACAAAATTTAGATTATATTGTTATCTCGATTAGTTTGTTTCATATTTGTACCACTTTTTCATAATTATCATTGCTTTGCTTGTCAAATCAATGCAATAAATAAATACATTGTTGCATCTTTATTATGCGAACAACAAAAATTGTCTGTTTATTTTTACCATTGAACTTTTCATTCTGTTATCTTTATCATCAGTTTCTCTTTAGACTATAGATAAATTTAAAATAAACACTTGATAAAGACTATATCGAAATATCGTGTATCTATAGATATTATATTAATGTTGTTAGTAAAATTTAATTAACTAATTTGAGAATAATTATTTGTTTTAATCTCGCAAAATTGAATATTTTATTATATTTCGAATTCTTTCCTGTTTGTAATGGAAAATATTCAACGTTCTATAATTACATAGCATTGGAGTAAATATTTCCGCACTTAGAACATATGTCAAGCTTATTTAAGCACTTTCTAAGTGTCTGTTGAACAGTAGGATGTCATCTCGGTTAAAAAATAGATTTTTATATTAGTAGAATTTATTACATATTGTAATGTGATTTTGTTGCTAATTAATTTCTTGTGAATTTCTGAACGTTCTATCAGTTAATATTTATTGTTTTTATATGTTGACAGGAAATGTCGATGTAACTTTCAAAGCCATTAGCATCTCTCTGTCACTGTCAAACAAAATTTTTGTATTCCAACGGCGATGATTGAATGGCGAATATCGAAAGTTGAATTATGGTATTCAAAATAAAGAAACAAATATAATATATCATTGAATTTTCTGCAATTTACACATTACTTCTAAGTTATCTATATATATATATATATATAATATATATATATAATATATATATATATATATATATATTATATATATATATATATATACTATATATATCTATATATATATACATATCTATATATTATATATATATATATATAATACTATATATACTATATCTATATATATATATATATATCTATATATATATATATATATATATATGTGTGTGATGTGTGTGTGTTATTTTACTAATGAATGCCAAAAATTAAAATCAACTTTGTTTAAATAATATAATTATTGATTTAAAGAAATTGTTAATAAAACGTTTCACTTAATTGTTGATATTTGCAGTGTGTTGAAATTATAATTTAATCAACATATAATGACATGAATTATTTTTTATTGAACTTGGAACTTGAAATATTTCCATTTTTATATGAATATAGTAAATGTTAACTTCAAAGTTGAAATTAACACAGTAAAAGTTTGCAATGTTATTCGATGGCGGTAAACTAATTTAAACTTAACGTGATAAAATTAAAATATTCCTATAAAATCAACAAAAAATCAGATTATTGATTTTACCAGCTTCTGTTTTAGTTTTAATTGTTGGATGTTTATCTATAATAAGAATTGCCTTTTTAAATCTGATATTTTTGATTGTTTTTAATGTATTTTGCTTTATTTGGCCGATATTGGTGAAGATATCTATATATTCGGAAGATTTTTCAGTAGGATCCAGTTGTAACTTTTACAGCATGTTTCTTTTAATGTCTGCCAATTTTCCATTACTTGATTAGCATTTAATTTATTTAGTTACTAAGAAACTATCATTTTCTATTGATACTATTATTATTATTAATATTATTATTATTATTATTATTATTATTATTATTATTATTATTATTATTATTATTATTATTATTATTATTATTATTATTATTATTATTATTGTTATTATTATTATTACTATTATTATTATTATTATTATTATTATTATTTTTATTATTATTATTATTATTATTATTATTATTATTATTATTATTATTATTATTATTATTATTATTATTATTATTATTAATTTTTTCTCATTATGATTAATGTTTATAAATCTTATCCGATAATATAATTATGATTAAGAACATTATTAGTTTGCTTTAATTTAAATGGTAATTAACTAATTGTAACAATATTTTACTATTTTTGTCTTATATCGAGTTTCTAGCAAAATCAAAATTTGAAAATAAAAATGAAATTTGATTAAAATGTTCCAACAAAATTGTTTATGCTTACTTTTTTAATTATAATGGAATCAAATAAATTTTAATTTATCCCACTTTTATTTTCTTAATCATTTCAATTTGAAATCGGCATTTTTAGTTTGAAAATTTTCAGTAATTAATTTATATTTTGTTTTGTGAATATAACACTGAATATAAAATAGATTTGTAACATTTTATTTAATTTAAAATAGAACTTTTAAATATTTAAGTCTAATAAAAACAATTAAAGATTGTAATCATTTTATTTAATTAAATATTTTATTAAAAATTATTTTTTTATCAATAATAACTTATAATAGAAAGATCAAACAAAGAAATTAAATAATTAAATAATTAAACTTTTAATGTCATTTCATTGCTTAAATTCAGTGGTTTTAAACAATTTATTCGGACCAACTCTTAAATAATTAAAAAAAAATATAGGTTTATAAATCTTTTCATTGATAATCACATCATTTAAACAAAGTGAGAACCAAGAAACTTTCTTTGAAGAAAACTTTTCATAAATATAAAATATTCAAAATATTAAGCATATAATGAAAATTTACATTTGTAGGAGTGAAAACAATATTACTTGATTTCTGTTCACTTAAATGATCAAGACTTTGTCTATTTTTGTGAAGACAATGCTTTATCAGTATTGTTTTTTGAAGATATTTATTTTAATATTTAAAGTTAAAATATAATCCTGAACTCGATAGCAAAATATTTTCTCAAAAGAATTTAGAGTTTGAAAAACTAGAAAAATATGTTGTTTAAATGAGTGCTTAAAAATATATCTTTATTTTTTGAAAATAAGATTTTATTTTTACTTTTACTTTCCTCTTTTCCTTCGATATGAAAGAGATAATCACTCCCAGTTATGAACGTGATATTTATGTTAATAATATTTTTAGTTGAGAAATGAGTGACCAAATTATGTTTTGTTTACAAATTCAATTTAAAATATACACAAAGTACAGCTTTTATCAAATGTTAAGTTAAAAGACCAATTTTTATTTATAAATATATAATAAAAATATTTTTTTACTTTTTAAAAATTATTAAGAGTGCTTCATCTATATTGGTGTGATTGAAATGTTTAGGGTTAAGTATTACCAGCTAATGGTTTAAATCTTTCATAAGCTTTTATAATTTCCATTTATTAATGTCCTGTTACAAGTATCATTTGACAGTAGTATATTGTTTTTGAATTTTTTTATCCGAAATATAATATTGTTTGATATTTTCATTTCCTGATCAATCTCATACATTTGATGATGTTGGGTTTTCATTAGAAATATTTGCATTTGATCATTATCAATATTGAATTGTTTTATCCAAAGTTCTTCGTTTTTCGGACAATGATTGTTAAAATTAAGGCAAACAATTATATTAGAATAAATATTACTTTAAATTTGTGCTACATTTTCCTTTTTTCATAATTAAAAAGCATCGAAAATTAAGTTTATTTCTTTCTATTTCTTTATTCGAAAAATACTTCCACTGGTGTAATGGTTATTATTATATTAAAAAAAATTTTAAAAATTATATAGTAAATTATAAATATAGAAAATTAAAAATAACAATTGGAAAAGTTAATTTACAAAGCTTTAAATAAAAACATCTACTGGACTATATATTTACTTAATGTCCGCATAGAAAAACGAAAAAGGAGACATTGGAAGAAGACTAAAAATCTTACAAAAATTAAATCCGCTTCAGAATTGGACAATTTTTAAATCAAATCAAAAAAATACTTAGTTTTTTTTCAGGTTAATAAAAATTGTTACTATTAATTTTTGTCATTATCTATTATTTATTAATTTACACACAAGCACCCCAGCAGTCCCGACACAAGTTTTAGAAATGATGCTGCTGGGCACTACAGATTTCTTACGCATACAAATATACAAACATCATTTACAAATATACATATTGTTCACAACGTATAAAAAATTATATTTAATATAATAAAATATACGCAAATATTGTAATCATTTCAGTTATCAATATCAGTATTTTTTGAGCATTTGTCAGACTCAACTTTCAAAAGGTTGTTTAAATTCCCCGTTTTGTGCTCTCTTTGTTAGAATAATGTCAGTCGACTATATATTTAAAAAATATATATGTAAAATTAAAATCAACAAAAAATAATAATTTTTTAATGTCTGGTGATTTTGAAATTGAAATAAAAAATACAATTTATTTGTTAATTCTTAATAATTGTTAAAAATTAAAAAATTAAAGTGAGAATTATTTATTTTATAAAATCTAGTCATTTATGTAATTGTCGATTTATTAAAGAGAATAAACAAATTATTTGATCAGATTTTGTATACATTTCTACAAAATTAAATCGCTTTTGATTGTTAATCAAATTAATATTGTTTAAATTTAATGATCGAGGATACCCTGAAGGTCTGAATATAGATTCATTATATTCTGCATCGTTTTGTATTATTTTCATAAAATAATATATTTTTTTAATCAAAATATATTCACCATAATTTTACAAAAGCATGATTTTTTTTAATAAAATTGAGGTCATATTTCGTGATGCCTTTAAAAGTTTTATAAATAATTTCTTCATAATGTCTAATTTCTTATATTTAAAAGTTGCACTTTTCCAATACATTATTTTTTAAAATACTTTTTCTTCAATTATAATGATTTTTAAACAATAATAAATCTTTGGGACCCCTTGAAATTTATGATCATCCTAAAAACCAACTACAATAACAAATTTTATTTCTTGATTTAAAATATTAATTTTTAATTTATAATCGTTTCAAAATTATTCTTTTGAAACAAATAGGTTATAAAATCAAGTTTTGTACATTTAAATGTTTCTTTGCCAATGTATAACTCATAATTTGTACACGCAGTTAGTATAAATACTTTTTTATTTTTGTTAAAGAATTTGTTGACCTCGGTTGAGTCACCAGTAAAAATCTGTCTCACGGCAGTTGGCTTGTGTGTATGATTGATTGGTTGTGTATGTAATGATTTATATACAATAAAAATAAATATAATATTATAATAATGTTATTAAACTTTAATTTGCATTAACTTGCAGAATTTGTTTTATCAGTTATTCAATATTTTTCTCTCTAAAGAAAACTTAAAATTGAGTTTTAAAAATAAAATAAAAATCGAATTAAAACAAAATCTCATTTTGAGCATCATCATATTTATTCAATTGCATTTTAATACTTTTCAGTAACATACAATTTTAATATTTTGAGCTCCTTTTTCATTTTCATTTTTTCTAATTCACATACAATTTGTCTATTTATAAAATGTAAAGAAAATAAATATTTTGACTTTTTTATATGAATCAAATACGTATTTAGCAATGTTATTTATATTTCATGATAAAAAAAAGAATAAATTGTGAGGACATCAATAGACACTTATTTGTCCTTTTGTTCACTGTTAATTGATGCAGTCACCGTTTATAATGTTGAAAATTATTTTCTATAAACCTTTGAAGAGGTTTTACTTCATTAACTAAAATATGACACGTGTAAACTCACGTTGTGATTTTTTATAGACTCTTTTTCATTCTCTGTAATTTATATTATTCTCATGTTTCCCAGATAAATGAGAGTTTGCAAAACGCAGCTATGAATAAGACAAAATGTATTTAATTATCAGGCGAAGTAAATTAAGACGTCTGTAGAAAATGAAATTAATTATTATTCATTAATAATATTGGTTTGTTTTAATTATTCCGGTAAATTATTGTTTAAGATAACTTTTATTATAAATCTATTACATTATATCCTTGAGCTGGTAAGGTTTCAATTAGTATGGATGTCTTTAACCTCTTGAAGATATTAATAATAGAAAAGACTTGGATGATAAACTTTGAAAGGTTACATTATTTTCAATTTACCCTTTAAAATTCTTTATTTACTCAAAATCGTCTACAAGATGAAAAGTCCAGAAAATGTCGGCGAGTTATTGTAAAGATCCGGATTTGTGATGTATATTCAATTTAGATGAATTCTCAGGATTTGCGGAAATATATCACCCAGATTAAATTGTTGTAAGTATTGGGTTCTCAGGATTTATGAAAACCCTCAATTATTACAAAATATTTAATTGTAATATTTATATTTTAAAATCATCAACAATTTATTAATGTGAAGGCTGTTGCTATTTTGTCTTCTTTAAAAAATTGAATTGTGGGCTTGTTTTTGACAAAGCCTTGCGCATATCTTATTATACATTCAAACGTGTGCAAAAGCCAACTTTGCAGAGATGAATTGTGACAAATGGAATTATATCTTCATTAGATCATTTTTCAAGCAAAAGACAGGCATTTTTATGGAATACGAGAAATAAACATAGGAGCATTATTATATTTATCTTTTGGTTTCATCTTTGACCTATTTTTAATTAAATAATTTTCATATTAATGATTGTAAGAAAATCACAATATTTCTGGACACATCATTTATCAAAAATATGATCACAGAAATACACACTCGAAAAATGACTGCCGAAATATTATGTACCTTATATATTGTTTTGATTACAAACATTAATATGACAATTAGTGAAATAAAAACGTTACACTGCATTTTCTAATTTTAAACTTTATCTAAAAATAAAATATCTCACTTCACCATACAATAGAAAATATACAAAGCTGACTGTTTTTTTATGTCAAAAATCTTTTTTATAAGCTGTTCTAAAACATTTATACATGAAATGAATTTATTTTTAATTAAATTTTTAAATAAATTATTTTATTATATTTACAAATCACAGTTTATTTTTAACAAAGGAATTCTGAATTTATTATTATTTTAATTATATTCATATTACTATTTCTACTAATATCGATTCAAATAAACAAATTCAAAAACTCACAATTATCAAATTTAATTAAATGTAAGTAGAAAAACGTGAACTCTGACAATATTTACCAAATATATTTGGGATAAATCTCAATGGAATTCAATTTGAAACCGAACATTTAAATCGGTTTTTAAATTCAATACAAACCATTTAAAATTTTAGAAAAGATAAATATTTTTGTTTGATGAGAAAAATTTCTTACTATATGTTAAACAATTTTATCTGTATTATTTTTTTGAAAGTATTTCCTTTTAAAAATTTAATCAACAATTTGATAATACTAATAATAATAGTAATAATAAAAATAATTATAATAATATAATGGTAATAAAATAAACAGTACAAGCTTTGTGATACCAGTGCAAATTCCCAATAGTAGACTAGTTTCGAGCTTTTGGCTCTCATCAGTACTATGGCGGGAGACACGAAGATTTCTCTTCGCGCCAGGTAAGTATACAATATTGTTGATTCAACTCTATTGCATACTTTCCCCGTACACTGGAAATCACATCGCTTGCAAAATAGCTTGGTCACAGAAAAAATCTGTAAACTGTAAACATGGCGTATGAAAAATCATAAATCACCTCTGGCGGACTAAAAAAATTAGTCGATACACTAAACGATAATAATAATAATAATAATAATAATAATAATAATAATAATAATAATAATAATAATAATAATAATAATAATAATAATAATAATAATAATAATAATAATAATAATAATAATAATAATAATAATAATAATAATAATAATAATAATAATAATAATAATAATAATAATAATAATAATAATAATAATAATAATAATAATAATAATAATATTAATAATAATAATAATAATATATAAAGAAATTTAATTAATTAAACTCTTTCAAATGAAGAATTCCATTAATTTTCATTAAGCTACACTTGCCATTTTAATTTCAAAGTTGAGTAACAATTGATACGTTTGTATAAATAAATGAATAATTAGAATAAGGTTTTTTGACTTTCTTCATATTTTTGGTGTGATTTTAATAATTTCTCAGTTGACTTTCAGATAAACTTTTTGTTTAAATTAAAATGTATTTTTAAGCATTCCTAATAAGATATCAACTCAATTAGACTGAATTGTCTCGCTCTCTCGACCGTTTATTGTACCATATTTGAAATAATAATTGAGGAAAATTAAACAAAGATTTAAATTACAAACAACATTATTTATTAATATATTCTTTTCTGTTATATTTCGACCAATTTATTGTAACTTTAGGCTACTTTTCGCCCTAGTAAAACGTGTATTTAGACCAGGGGTATCCAATCTTTAGGCTTAAAAGGTCCACATTGGAATAAGATGAGTTGTTTAGAGCCATAAATAAAATATACAAACATCCTCGATAGCTCATGAGAAAAAAATGTAAAACAGAGAGTTAAAATATTTAAGTAAATGCGATGACAGAATTCTTTTCAGTTATGCTATTGTGTATTTACAATAGATTCCTTATATGACACTAAACTTCGCAGAAAATCTTTACTTGGAATGCTTTTTCAACAGTAATCTTTGAAAACTTGCTCAAATCTCCTACAAATTGAGCCGATTGTTTTAGTATTTGCCTCTAGAAATTTCCTTCTTATATAATTTTTCTTTTTTAGGATTCAGTTTTCTTTTGAAATATTGTGGAAGCCATGAAGAAATTTCTTTTAAAAATGATTTAAATTATAAAGTTGCAAAGGCCTGATTTAGACAATAAAATACGATTATGTAATCATGTATGTTAAATAAAAAACAATTGAAATAGAAACTAAAGACACAATTATATTTCTGCTGAAGCCATTTAAATCGTGATGTTAATCTTTAAAGACCTTATTATCGATGCCTAGTAAACGACTTTCCCAAACAGTTAATGAAGGTTTTGATATGATTGTGAATACATATATCTGTATACAGCCAATATAACATTGACTTTTATACTATATGAACTTTTCCAATGCAGTTCTTTTTTAGTCATTTAACTTAAAGAACAACTAATAATTGAATATAAAGAAAGGAAGAACGATAAAGATCAATGTAATTTATGTATATAATACTACAATAATACTACAATAATAATACTACAATTATAGCGACAATCAAAGATATAATTAAGCATGAAAAGGAACGAGAATAATATTATTTCTGAACGAAAGAACAGAGATGAAGATGAAATAGAAATGGTCCAATTATTAACTTCGGAGAAATGCTTCATTGCCATAAATAACAAAAATACATAAGATAAATGATAAAAATAAAGTGGATAAACCGAAAAAAGATATACACACAGTTATTGAGAGAAAAATGTCATGTTGGAACTTGAGAAAAATCGAGGTAAATATTTGAACATTGTATTTCAAAATATCAACAAATATTTAATCAGAACAGGTTTTTATATGCAGAACAAATATGTTCAAAATTTAGGTTAAATTTAAAATGTGAAAGTATTGATATAATTTGTTTCATGAGAGCATATTTTAATTCTGAAAAATTATTATGTCCAAATATTATTTTATTTTATCTTAATTACGAATTTACATTAGATGTATATGACGTGTGCATTCAAATACCTAATGTATGTTGAAAGGGTAGAATTCTCGTTTAAGTTAAAACGGAACATTGCTAATAAACATTTAAATTGTATTTATCAGATTACATAAATTTTTATATAAATATTTAAATTAATAAATTAAAGCAAGTTTAAAATATAAAAATAAATTAAAATATATTAAATATTAAAATAAATTAAACCAGCATTGAAATCAGCATCAAAATTAAAATAATAAACAGCCTCGAAGAGATTTGTTTGAATATTACCAAATAGCGCAGTTTTGTGAATAAATTAATTTTAGTTTAGTCATTTTATTTGGTAATTTTATTAATTATGGATATTGAACATTAATTCGACGTTGTTGCGGCTAACATATGTATTACATACATCAATAAGTTAATGGATAAACTAATAAGTTAATAGTATTAACTCCTCACAGACAGGTAAACCAAATATTTTACAGTCGTAATTCAAATTAACCAATTTCAATGTGGTATATACATAAGTGATTATGATCTCCAATTACCATATCTTAGTAAAAACAAAAAGATATTATATATAAATGTATGTCATTTTTCATCTGAAACGTATTTGAAATTATTTAGGTTTTAATCTATGATAATTACTGTTTAGCAGACCGGTACTGTTATACCGGTAATTGCGATTCGATAGTAAATTTCAAACCCTAGTTTTACAGGTAACAGTTGAAAAGGTAGTTTTCTAGGTCCGAAATATATATTGTTTAACCCTTTCAGCCCTGGAATTTTAAATTTGAAAGTTTTTTTTTATTATTGATGGAAAACTTATCAAGAAATTCAAAACTCAATTTGACCTGGTTTGTTTCATAGGTATAGGATATACTTTGTTGGAATGACATTTAGTGATTAAGAGTAAAAATAAGGACAGGCACAAAAAGTAGAGCCCTATAAATATTATGGCAACAAATGCCTCCGGCAGGGCCGAAAGGGTTAAAATTGTTATATTCTTAAAATAGAATGTAACATATAATATAATAAACTTAATTCAAACCTCTTTAATTTAGCACAATGTGTCATAATTTTATTAATTATTAATAAATTCATCGTACTTTTATACATTGATAATTGTAAATATATAAATTAAATATAATTAATAATTAAATAAATTTATAAATCTTCTCCTTACAAATATTTTTATTGGATTAAAATATTTTTTACGGATGTCTAACAATAAAATAAGATAAACATTACAAGCTTTGTGATACCCAGTGTAAATCCCAATAGTAGACTAGTTTCGAGTTTTTGGTTCTCATCAGTACTTTGCAGGAGACGCGAAGATTTCTTGTAATTTCTTGTAAAGATTGTAATTTTTATCTTATTTTATTGTTAGACATCCGTAAAAAAATATTTTAATCCATTACAGGTTAGAAATTCTAAAGGTTTACGGATGCACTTGTAAACAGTTTTTGTGTATGACGATGTCTCCAGAGGCGAATATGATTTTTCATACGCCATGTTTACAAGTTTGCAGATATTTTTTTTCAGTGATTTAGTGAATTTGCAAGTGATGTGATTTCCAGTGTAGCAGGTAAAGTATGCAATAGAGTTGAATCAGCAATATTGTATACTTATAGTATACTTACCTGGCGCGAAGAGAAATCTTCGCGTCTCCTGCATAGTACTGATGAGAGCCAAAAGCTCTAAACTAGTTTACTATTGCGATTTGCACTTGTAATTTGCTTGTAATGTTTATCTTAATTATTTTTATTATTGTTAATATTAATATAATAATTAATTACTAATATTAACATTAAATAATCTCTTTATTATTATTAATATTAGTATTATTNCATAGAAACAAATGATTTTGTGTAAATCTTTTATTTATCTTTCAAAATATTGAGAAAAATAGATATAGGGTATTTTTGAAAAATATATTTGTATTAACCTGATTTCAAACCTCTCTTACACAAAATATTCATTTTCTTTTATAATTCATTTTAGTATTACGAAAACATTTTTATATTTTGAAATAGTGCACAAGATTATCGTGACAGCTTTAAACATAACTAGGCTATATCCTAAATAATAATATATATCATTGGGAATGTCAACACCGTCATGTTGACAAGGAGACTCTGAGTTTTGCAATCATTCTTAGGGTTCTGGGCTAACAATAAAATTCTTTGATTTGGGTCAGTTGGTTTATTCAAATTTACAATTTAGTTATATTTTTAATATAAGCCAGAAACTAATTATATTATCCAAGTGACCTGGATTCCAAGTTGTCTGGATATTGGGAGTCTGTTAGTGTTGAACTCACTGAACTCAAATTTTAATATGTTATTATCTGATTTACTTGCAATGGATTGAATATATTGTATAAATGTAAATAGATATGTTTAATACCCCTTCCCTTTTTATGCATAAACAAATTTCTTTTTCCCCGTATCGACACACCTTATTTATTATTACAAATTTACTAATAAGAGATTCTTTAAATAATTTTATATATTTAACATCTGCATTTAAAGTATTTATTGCAATGGTTTATTTCATTGAAATGTTTAGGACACTATGATCCACTAAAATACCCTTACCCTTTGCCGAGATATCACTGGTGCCCTATTTTACCAGAAGACAAACAAGTCGAATGTCACTGCTCATCAAAGTCCGATCCTCAATATAACTTGCAAGTCAACACAAACCAAGGAAAATTAGAGGAGGTCTCTAATAGTTTATCAAAACAAGACGTAAACAGTCAGTTTTCCACGGGAACAGGACTAGAATTGAATAACATTTGTTGGTGTCAGCAGTGTACAAAGTATCCAAGTATTCAAACGGGTTGTGTAGGAATTACTCCTGTCAATCCAATCTGCCAGGTGCATTCAAATATTTTCCCTATCATATTCAGTCCTTCACATCAGACTTTAGCTGTCGATAATCCTCCTCCAGAAATTAATTGTTCTGATTTATATTCAAAGTCTGTTAAAAAAGAAATGAAAAATATTTTCAATACTCAAGTATAAAAAAATTGATAAAATTCTTCTTATTATTATTATTTCGTCAATCTCAAAAGATGTTATCAAGTTGCATTTCCATGAAACTTTAGCAGTTGAAGTCGGATAATTTAATTTTCAGAAAACTACTATTTTGTTATGGAATAAATTTATTTTTTTTGATTATTACTCAATTTAATTACATTTACTTAATTTTTGGGATAGCAGAATATTAATTTAATTAAAATTAATTAAAATTAAATAATTAAAAAATCCTATGGGGAAGGAAAAGAGGAAGCTACAGATGAAATTAATGTATTAAAACATTTTTTAAGTGTCGATGAGACCAAGAAGGTTTTAAATAAAAAAAACAAATTTATTATTTAAATTTTTTATACTGGAAAAATAAAAATTATTGTCAAATCTGATTTCACGTTTATCTAATTATGAAATCTAATCATAAAGGTAAGTTGTATTTATTAAAAAGCTTGACTATGAAACAGTAAATATATCTAAAAAATATAGATATATTTATTGATTCATAGTCAAGCTTTTTAATATATACAATGTCATTTGAAAATAAATCAGTGGTGAAAATTGAAAAAAAATTTTTATAATAAAGGTAAGTTGCAAATAAAGTTTAAATATTGTTGGGCTATCATTAGAAAACTTTTCAATTATTATAATTTATTTCATACCTTTTTTTTATTATTTTATTAAAATAAACGTAACTAGGGGCTCTGCCCTTGTTCGCTTCGCTTCACCAACCCCGTTAGAACGTGGGGTTAATGTTAAAGTTAATACCCAGGATATTCTTGGATAGGAGTAAGATTCAGTTTATTAATATGTTTATATAACTATGATAAAAGACAATAGCATAAACCGTTTCTAAGTAATATAGAATGATAATTACAAAAGAATAAATACTTCATAAAATAAAAAAAAATAAAAATAAAAAAATTTTAGAAGAAAAATAGTAAAATTCAAATGGAGGGGACCCTTAGCCTTTTTATATATAAAGAGATATTAAATTTTTATGGATTCAATTAACACTAGAAAACGTACAACGATTAATTGTTAATTTTGTGTTAAAAATTAATTTATATCATTATAATTGCAAGCCTTTGTAAATTATATACATTGTATATATAAAGAAAATGTTTGCATATTTTTGATGAATAAATTTGATTTTATTTCATCTTGAAAAACTAGGAAATTTAAAATCGTCAAAATTACATAATACGTTTTGTTTACTATATAATGTTTTAATTAGTACAAATGAAATGCCTGTTTGAAGTTGTATAATATTTCAATAAAACAAGTAAATAAAAATTAATATTTTTATAAACATCAAATAGGATTGTTTTAATTTGCAATTTTAAAATGAATTTAAACAAAATGTTTACAGTGATTTTGATGCAGGAGTTCCATAACAAATCTCCACAATACTTTGACTATTTGGAGAGAGAACGGTGCAGTTGCCTCCTGTACCTTGTAAAAACATATAAGAGACAATAATGAATAATATTGGGATTTTAGTAATATAAAATAATTGAAAATAGAAATGCATTTTTTAACATTAGAAATTACATTGCTGTTTACTTTATTTTTATTTCAAGTGTTTTTGATGAATCATAATTTACGAAGTCGAATTGAAACAAAAATATTTCTTTTCCTTATCTAAAAATTGCTTGTTTTTTATTCATTCATTAAGTCAGATGCGACAAGTTTTATTCAATTCTACTTTGTAATTTGTGGAATTTAAGTTCCGAAGTTAGAAGTCTAAGAGTTAAATGTGTATAGATGAAGTTGAGACGAACAGTGAAGACTGCAAATGATGAAGTCAATTTTGCACTTCCTACAAAGAATTTTTTGGGAAGGATTTTATCCCAAATAGAGAAGGCTAAAATAAGTGAAAGTGTTCATTGGATTTGTTATTTGCCAATTTCATTTTCATAAAAATTGTAAATAATTCAATTAACAAAATGTACGTTTTGTTTATGATGAGTTCGTTAATGTATCAATGTAAATTGCGTTTCACTTCACTCGTGTAGTCACATTGGAAAGTATATATAGTTGTGGGATTCCCTTTTTGAGAAATCAGAGGCTCAAACGTGATAAAAATGACTAAATATTAAAAGTTAATTTTAATAAAGGCAGGTTCTATTTTTATTAAGGGTTGTATGATGGGTAAAATGTTCATGTTTAAACTTTTTACTTATTATTTCACTGATTTTTCACCATTTATTGTTATTATGAGATTTTTGAAAAATGCAAGTAAATGCTCTATTGCAAAAGAAAATGTAACTTACACTAAACTAAAAAGGTAAATAAAAACCAATTGATAAATACAATGATTTACATGTATATATTACGGTTGTTAGGAGATAGAAGAAAGAGTTACATAATACTTATAATTTTGAATTAATAATTTCTTGAAAATATTAATTGCCAAATAGATGTTAATTATAGGACGCATACAAGTGCTTATAACGCCAATATGAGATAGAAAATGCTTGAAATTTTGAAAGTTTATGTGATAGAAAGAATCTCTAAAAAGGATTAAGAAGCTTGATGTAAGAAAAGGACCTTTAGGATAATGTCCCGTCAAACATTTGACTTGAACCCCTGACTTGTAAAACCTCATAAAAGATTTTAGAGTGGGGGTTAATTATTTTTGTTTAAATGAAATGATTAAATTAATTTTTGTTTTAATAAAATGATTTTTTTAATTATTTGTTTAAATGAAATTAATTAATTTTATTATTTATTTTTAAATTAATATGTATTTTTAATTTTATTATTATTATTTTTATTATAATTATTATAATTATTATTATTATTATTATTATTATTATTATTGTTATTATTATTATTATTATTATTATTATTATTATTATTATTATTATTATTATTATTATTATTATTATTATTATTATTATTATTATTATTATTATTATTATTATTTGGTGGAATGTGAATCTAAAACTCACTTACGATTAAAAAGCCTAACAATAAATTCACCTTAAATAGCCTAAATATTGTTTTTTGTTAAAAAGCCTAAAAATTTATTATCAATTAAAAAACCCTAACATTGAAATTTATTCTTTAATGAAAAATCTCAGGTAATTTTTAAAAAGCTTAAAATTTTAAATGAGAAAAATATATTTTCATGATTAAAAATCAAATTAATTTTTCTGGATCTATGAGCATTTTTCTTCTTAATGAAAGGAATATCGAAATATTTTTCCTCGAATAAGAAACCTAGAAATAATTTCTCGCTTAAAAAGACTTTAGGTTTTTTTCAATGAAAATAATAATATTTCTCATTAAAAGCACTAAAAATATTTTTTAATGAAAAATTTCAGGTAAAAACTGTAAAATATTTTTCACGATTAAAATTCAAAGTAATTCTTTAGGTTTTCTATATTCATTATAGTTTCACACATTTTTGTACATAATTTTAGTGCCAATATTTAGTCTCGGGATTTTAATGTTGAATAAGATTTTTAACTATTAAATTAAAATTAAATAAAGTATTTTAAATTAGCATGATAATTTGACATAAGTATTAAATTTTTAAGTAGTCCTATTGACTGAGAAATTGGGGTTATACTAATTTAAAACGTAGATTAATGTAACATATTTTGAAAGGCCAATGTCGCCTGGAAAATTAAAGTAAATAAGTAATAATTTTGAAATAAATAATAATTTAAAATTTAGTAAATTAAACTAAATAAAGGTAAATAAGTAAATTTAAAATTTTTAAATAGGTAAAGTAAGATAATAATTTTAAAAGTAATATATTTAATATAAATAATCGAAGAAATAAGGTAAAGTTTTAATAATTGAAAATTGCGAAATAAGTATAGTATATACCATTGCTATATATTTCGACCGTTTAATTGTCTTCTTCAGGCTAGGAATAGTATTAATAACCACTAAATGAAAATAAGAATATTTAAAAAAATTAATCAATAATTATCGGATACAAATTGTTTGAAACTAAAAAATGTTTTAGTAAAATTTGTCTTTTTTTTAAACTCTCTATATTAACTTACCTTCGTATGTATGTTTAAATGTTTGAATCTTGCGACGGAAAATTAACCCACTTCCTGGGATTGAGCTGAAATTTAAATTATTTAAATACATTCAGAATCCCAGTTGACTAGGCACTTTGAATATTACCGTGTGTAGTGCTCAACAACTCAAGTGCAGAAATGACGAGTAGTTTCTCCAGTGTATTTGACATTATACCCATGAAAATTCATGCACGGATTTTGAACTCAGACCAACTGGAGATGAAGACTTATTTGTGAACATGGTATCAACTTTATAAGACGTTGGAACAATCATAAATATAGTCTAATCCACATATTTAAGGACCATATGCTTAGTTAGCCAGTGTACCTAGAAAGAATTTTTCACCTTCCAAACTTGACAGCATATTAACTTTAACATAAATAGGGTCGTTATAGTCAGATAATGTTTCATAAATATATATCTTATTAACATAAAATAAAAATTATCGTATCTCAAGGTTTCCATAAAACGATAGAATTCTTAGATTTCTTTTTAACGTAATCCTTGTC
>CAUHTR010007250.1:0-32500 GCA_959609185.1 Schmidtea polychroa | reverse complement strand
TTTTAAAACTGTTTAAATTTTAAATTTTCTAGGGAATAATAAAATTTGCTGAAATTCAAATTAATTTGTAAAATTAAATTTAAAATTAAATTTATTTATTAGATCCACAATTATAAATATATATAAATATCTATGTAAATTAATCCTTCTTTTGTTTTGTTCTGTTAGTTTAGTGTTTCAATTGTCTAAATGTTTGGTTTTGATAGTTGAAATTTAAAGAGAAAGAAAATCTAGAAGAAATTTTTATAATACAAATAAATAATTAATTTTATTGTTTTTATTAATAAATTATTATTCAACTAACTGCAATTAGAAACATAATTTTTAAATTTGATTTAGAGTTAATTTTGCAGTTATTAAAAAAAATAATAATAATAATAAATGTAGATAAAAATCACAAAAAACTAAATTAGTTTTATTGTTTGTTTATTGTATTTTGATTGCGCATTATTTTTAGTTAAATTAAAACAATGACACCCAACACAATAGATTTTATTTAATTACAATACAATTTCTAACAATATTATAAAGAAAACCTTTACTCATATCTTCATTTCAAAAGTGATAAAGTAGATATTTCCAAAGGAAAACCTTTTCTGGTACGCCTTTAATTAATTTGATTGACTAACTCTAACTTCACTCTTTATTCTTTGACTATTCTTTGAATAAATTTATTATAAATTTTATCTTATGTCAACTGACAACTAGCTATCCGTGTCCGTTTTTTCATATAAGTTTCTCTCCTACAAATTTTCGAAATCAAAATAATTAAATTAGGCAAACAACATTTTTTAAGTTAAAACAATTAAATAAGCGGCTTTGCACTCAATTAAATTTGTTTTTACCACTTTAGACAAACCTCAAAATTTTAATTAATAGTTCTCTAATGCTTACGAAGACCCTTTGAAGATGGGTCAGACTAGATCCTGAAATATATGTTAATTGCAAGATGCATAAATTTATTTATTCTCTTTGACGATTAAAAAGAAAAAATATTAAAATTTTAAGTCATCTCTGAGTAATAGATATTTTACCATTAATAATTCATCAAAAAGTATAATTAGAAGTTGTCATATCAATTTTATTTTCAACTGTCACTTAGTGTGAATTATGCAAATTAATATCTACTTATTAAATCTATTAAATAATAATATCCAATTCCAAGAAAATATTTCTGGATAAATTATTAAATTGCACTTTAAAATAATTTCAATAAAAACAATTTTAAATTTTTTGTTTAAAATTATTTTCCATTGTACATAAAATATTTATTTGTTAAAATTCATTTCAATTTATATTTAAAGATTTTATTAATTCAGTTTTTAATTTTTCAATTGAAAATTTAAATATTTAAATTCATAAATGAAAATTTTTAAATAAATATTATCAAAAATTATAAATTTATAAAACCATTTTGCCATAATTTACGGTTTTATCAACGATTTTGTAAAAAAGCATTTATTGAGATATAAATGATTTTTCAAACAATAATTTAGCAGTTATTAATAATAAATAATTAAAACACACAAATTTCTTTCTTCGTTTTCTTAAAATGAAAGTGTAATTACCACATGATATAAATCAAAAATAATTTCGGGAAAAATTCAATTTCATTTAAAATAAATTATTTTCTTAAAATTGGGTGAAATTTTTTTAGATGGTGCATTTTATCGTTTGTTTAAATGTTTATTTTATTATAGAAGTTGCATACACCGTGTTTGTATGTTTCATTCATTGTTTCTACTTGACATTGTACAGCCTGTTCATTTTATTGATTGTTTACATGTTTGATTTATTATAGAATTGCGTTTATCGTATTTGTATGTTGTACTTATTGTCCTACTTCTTTTTTGAAATGTAATGATTAAGTAAATGGTAACACTTGATGGACCTTTAAGTCACAATTAATTTTTACGTTTTTTATAATATAAATAATTGATTGTTTTGTACATTATAGATGGTTTTTATTATATTATGTGTAATGGGTAAATATTTTAATACTAAGATTTTTGGTAACTATCTTGGAAAGAATATATTTTGACCATTCAATGTTTTAGTGATGTCCTTTGGATCTATTTGTTTGTCAGTGAGAATTCATGTTGAGTTGAGAGATAACTTTTCCATGAAAGGATGAGACCGCTAGAAGGAATTTTTAAATCTAAATTGGTGTTAGTGAAATTGCTGAAAATTCAATGGTCAAGAAATAATATATTTTACTGATCAAATTCCTTTTAATTTTTATTTTTTATGTATTTTCATTGATTAGAAAAATATTTTATAAATAATTTAGTTATAGGAGTATGCTTTTAGAAATATGGTCATATATTTTTCACTTTAATAATAACTACCTCTCATTTATTGAAATTAAATGATAGTTGAGGTCATTATTCTGCCTTTGCATTCATATTTAGTCTTAAGTGCAACTAATAACTTATAAACCCTTTTAAGAGTATGCCCGACCTGGCACAGATCCTAGTTGGGTAGTGCTGAAATGGTGAAATATACGTTGTGATTTGAAGGTCTTTTGTAAACTAGAATGGAAATGATATGAATAAGATTTTACGTTCTTGGAATACCAACGCAAATTAAAATAAATTTAAATGACTTGGGGAAGCTGATATTTTGGGTTACTTTCAAAGATTAAATTAATTAATTATCTTATTTTCAAAAATATATAATTAACAAAAATTTTAAATGAATTTTGAAAAATAAATAATTAAAAGTCAAATTTTCAAAATAAATCTTTTAATATTTTATTTAATATTTCAGTTGATAAATCAAACAACATCGGCAGTTGTTTGTGAAATAATTTTAAATACTCATCTTTTGTTTTAATAAATCATTCGTGACAACTAAGATAATGTAGTAATTAGGTCCGAACTATGTCCTAACCCCTCTCCCATCTACGCTCCTTAGAAAAATTTTGTTTAATTACTGCCGACGGTTACAATATATTTTTTTTAAATTCAAACTATAGTGAGGATGTTTGTTTGGACCATTCGAATGTTTTGTAAACTTTTTAAATTTTAAAAGAAATACTCTTATATTATAATTTTATTGTAAGAAATGACTTCAAATAATACCAGATATATATATATGTGTGTGTAGGGATAAAAAGATACAAATGGTTTAAAATAGTGAAAAAATTAAATTCTTACAATATTAAAGGACTTAACGAAATTCCTTAATTTCCCTACTAAAATAATTTTAAATAAATTCAATTAATACTTTATATATCTCCACTTTTATCCACCTTTATCTTAACAATAATACATAGTAATAAAATAGTAATAAAATTCATTAATGAATAATTCTACCAATTTTGGAGGTTTCTTCAGTTTTAATGCTTTTATTTGAGTGATTATTTAAGTAAATTTAGACGTCTAGTGAATAAAATCCATTGATAATTTTTTAGAGTTTATGCTACCTGGTTTTAGAAATATTCAAGTGAATTTCTATCATTTTCTATGAATTTTATGTTGATTGAAAAATTATTTATAATAAATATAATATTTCCATGAACCTCAGTCAGTTTACAAATCTTAAAAATATTAAAAATCTTAATCGAAGAAACCAGTTAACTTTATCAAGAACATGATGATGGTTAGATTAATTTGAAATTTACTTGAAAATTATTGTAGGATACACTGAAATCTTTGCTTTAGTTTGAAAGGTATATCAGACTAATTGCTTGAAGATAATTAGAAGAAAAAATGAATAATTATAATCAAACAATGAGAAAATATAATCTCTAGCGAGCTATCAGAATTTTGATTTTTTGAATTGCTCTTATTATATGGATTTATCTGCCAAATTATTTCATAAATATTTATAGGATGTCGGTAACAGTTAAAGAAAATTCATATCTTTGAAGAAATTTTACATTCCCTATGGGTTTTTAGAGGATTTAATAAACTTTATTGATGTTTAAAATAGGTATAATTATGGTCATTTGGTGAGGGATAGGTTAAGATGGGAATATATGATCTTTTAAGTGCATATAGTCGGTTGGATATTGATGTTTAAACATTTTATTAAAAGTCAAAAGGTTTGATACAATATTTTTAATTTAATTTTTATTTGATATGTTATCGTCTCAACACTTGCTATCCGTACATTTCCCTTGGAATACATTAATTTTTCAAACTTTAATTAATTTTGAATTTTTATAAGTTTGCCTTTTATATATTTTCATATTTGACATTTTGCATATTCAAATTTCTTTTGCTCTAGACGAACCCCAACCAATTTATGTTGAAGTAAAACTGGTGATGAATGTCAGTTTAGAATGCATTAAATTGATACAATTTTTGATACATTACATTATTTTACATTTATTTAATATGTTATAGACCGGTAATAATTGTGAGGATATTGATGCCAAAAGTTGGGAAATATTGACTTAAAAGAGTAGTGTTGGACATGGACAACAACTAATGAAAATTTATCTTTACTATGGCAAAATGTCAGATTTATCATGTGATTTTAAGGAGATTAAATCGGTTGAATATGGTGATTTGAAGAAATATAGAGATTTTATCGAATGGATAAATTTAATCTTTCAATAGATCTAGTAGTGTAAATGTGAATTGTACAGTAATCTTTAAGTCATTTTATTTTAAATTTCGAGGAGAGTGATTTAACTTTAGAACAAAGATTTAATTATTTTTAATTATAACTGATTTTATTGAACTTAAACGAGTTTCAATTGATTTTATTAATTATTTAGGGTTAACGACCAATTTAATTTACTGAATTTTAGTTGTTTTATAGTGAAATATTTGAAAATTTAGATAAAAGTAATTAAAATCAAAGTTGAATCTTATAGGTTTGATATGAAGAGGGCTACAGATGATCTTTTAAGGGTATTTATTGTTAAAATACTAATCTTTAAAGATGGATAGATATTTGATGCTTTTTTGATGATTTCAGTGTGGAATTCGCTTATATTAATTAAACATGATCTTACAATTAACACCATTTCCAAATCAAATCTGTTACAAGCAAAATTCTGTGTATGGATGGTTTTTAACTAACCTCAAAAAATGGTCTATGAGTATGATGTACAAATTGTCTGTTTAATCTATAAATATCATCAGTCGGCAAGAAAAAATAGAATTGTATTAGTAATTTTATTATTTTTATAAAGAAAATATAATTAAATTGTCTTGATTAGATGTATTTCTTGATTATTATTAAATGTTATATTTTATTCGACAGCAAAAGATGGAGGGTGCCACCCATATGCATGTCCAGCACAATAAGTAATTATATATTGGGAGGGATCTGATTGAAATATACTATAAATTAGATTTTAATATTAATATGAATATTACAGTTGATTATTTTTTAATATGTTTTGTATGGTTAATATTTGAATATATGTATAAAAATTGATACGAAACCAATTTTCAAATTGAATAATTAAAAATTAATGAGATATTATTGTCAATAAATCATTAAATAAATAAAATAATAAAATAATACGCATGATTTCACTCATCGGTTCATCAAATATGAGAAAATTTATTTTTTATTAAATTCTATACTTTTAGAATTTCTACAATATCTATTATTAATTATATTTTATTAGTTAAATGTAAATATTATTTAAAATTAATATATTATTTTTTCTTATTAAAATGAATTTGTCAAATTAATTACTTTAAGCTCGTATATATTTAATTGGTTTTATGTAATGATTTTACAAACATTGTTCATATTTGTTCCAGTGCTTGAATGCATGGTGGGCAGATCTAAGTAAAATTACGTCTGTTATTACAATAATAATAACCAGTGTATTTGCATTTTGATTTGTAAATATATTACGTTGTGGTATTTTTATCTCTCATAACACAGCGCAACAGAATTTTATGAAAGTCACAGTTATGCGCAGTTCCATATGGAATCGAGGGTGCTGAATACGAATTCGAAGTCTTTTTATGTATACTGTCAACCGTTCGTACGCAATTGTCAGAAAATTACATTAATAATTATGATTAACTGTATAATAGTATTAAGTAGCTGAAGCATAATTACCCATTCGTAAGCAACTTTCAAAACATGAAGTTATAAGTAACAACAGCACATCAGCTGTGATAAGTATTCACTCGCTAAATATAATGTTACCTTAAATTGTGTGAAAAATGAAGGACTGAAATCGACTTAAGTCACTACGAACGAAACCCGAAACGTAATCGCCCATCATAGATTCATCCCATCGCCCTTGGTAACGCTTCTCCATAACTTGAATATATTGGTGAAACCTTTCACAGTACTCTTCTGATACTACTTCCAAATGTGGTCTGAAATCTTGATAGGAGTGCAAAAAGTACAGCTTGATTGACATTTGACATCCAACATCATGATATGTTGTCACCAAAGTCTCCACTCGTTCTTTGTAGTCTTCACCTCTGTTATTTCCTAGGAATCCATTCACTGCTTCCCATCGTTTTCCAAACTAGACATGTCGTTTCTAAGTCCTCAGACTCCAACGCCGGTTTTAGCCGTTTTGACTCAATATAGTAGCCACAAATATAACAAATTGAGTCTGCGGATAGTTTACAATTTTGAGAAGATGCCATAATTGTGTTAATATCTTATCAAAAAATCAAAAATAGCAAAAATGCATATTAAAAACAATTTCAGTGAAACATATTAACTTCAATTGCAAACCAACGGGAGACGCTAGACAAAACTAATGTGATATTTGAATTCAGAGGGTTAGATTTACTATAGAAACACTCTAAAAGTAACATAACTATTTTTTGTTGTGTTGTGTAATTGATAAGAATAAAATAAATAATTCAGTGACCAGTTTGTCTTCTTAATTTATATTTAGATTAAGAAATCACAGGACATTGTGGTTCTAATCAAAAATATGGATATTTTTCCAATGTATCATGGAGACGGAAATCTCATCAAGTGTACTGTTAAGTTTGAGCTTGTAATCCTTCACTTTTCTGGACTATAAACGTTTTGTGAAGTCAGTATAACCTGTGAATCTTCAATATTGCTGGTAACGTCAGATAATTATGATGGTCTATCAAAGAATTTGATGCAATATTCAAAGTTTTCTTAAAACCTAAGGAAGTTAACATCAATCTCATAATAACTATATCAGTAATCAGATCATTGAAATGAAAGCCGCCAAGATATTAAAAGACATGAACTTTATCAATCTCCTTTGATAGGTAATGTAAAGAAGTTTATTAATAATTATAAGCTCAATGTCTTCTTCAAATATTTTCAATTTTTTCTGTAGGAAATGAAGAAAAGAATTGATGATATTTTGAAATGAAAGCTCCAGAATGGCTCGGGAATGATTTCTGCAAAATTAATTATAGATAAGGACTGATTAAAGAAAGTTGTGAATCTGCTACTGCTGGACTACCTAAAACGAAATATTGTTGTTAAGGTTTTCATCATTTATGTAAGTGTTTTTGTCACTGTAGTCATTTAGGCAAAAGATGGATACCCAGAAGAAATGAGGAAGTTCCAGAAATTAAATGAAAGTGTTGGGTTATTGAGTTGGTGATAAATTTAAATATTACTCTGACTCCAAGCGTGTCTTTGACCGATTCACAAATAACACTTGACAACAGAAATCTTTAATGATAATCACAAATAAAATTTCTCTTAACACTGACAATAAATTCAACACTCTGCTTGGTGACTATACAATGCTTATTGCAACACTCGGTGAGGAATAGCACTTTTGTATAACACCGGATTAAAAGATCACAAATTACTTATTGGTTTATCAACTGGGACTTTGAGCTGGTTGTTTTCTTTGACCTTCTTTACAAGTTTATTCAAATAATTAAGTAACTTCTTTTCGTTTAATTTTTCAACAAATTCTTTAATTCAAATCTTCTCCAATACGTTTTACTCGCAATTATTTTCTTTACAATTCTTGTTCACAATAATTTCTCCAACAACGTTTCGTCCGACGTTGTCTAATTTTCTCCAACACTTTTATCTCTCAAATTGTTTCACAAATTGTCTCTCGAATTCGCGTCACTTCTTGTCTCTAATTTTGTCTCTAAACTTGTTCTCTAATTTTATTCTCTAATTTTATTCTAATTTCGTGTCCACCAGTTTTCCCTTATATAATTTGCTTCTCTAGTGGCACTCCAGATAATCAAGTGTTTTTCCATTTTCTTTCTCCTGCTTTCCCTGACTGTACCATTTTTATCTCTGACAGCTGTCAAGTTATTTTCCCTTTTTTTGTTTGACCGCCTTCTCCCAGCAATTACGTTATCACTGGCAAGCTTTCGAGATAAGGATATTGTTGTTTTCCTTTTTCCCCGATTTCAAAATTCCTTTTCCTTTTTATACTAATTAATTAGTACTGACCTTGGTTTTTATTTTCCTGTTTATTTCTTTTTATTTACTTTATCTTTCTCATTTTCTCATTTTCTTTTTACTTCCGTTTTCTTTTCTGAGTTCTCATAGATCGTCCCGTTTGTCACAACGATCTTCCCCCAGGTAATTTTATTGATTTCTTTATAAATTGTTATTTAGGTATCCTCAACAAAAGTAAAAACTGTTGTTTAATGATATGCTAATGAACTAGATAAAGTTAAATATTTAAAGAAATTAATGAATCTGCAGCACTTCTTATGTTTTTAATCATTTATGTTTTACTGTGTGCTCAGGAATCGCAGGAGAAATAACAGTACATTAATGCTAATAACGTAGAACTTAAAAGTTTCGAGTTGTAATACATTTTCTCTCTCTCCTTTCATTTAATATAGAACCCATCTTTACCTGGAAGATCCTTTTCCTATCTCTTATACTTCCCTTTTTAAAATAGAATCATGATTCTATTGAGCCTTTAAACAATTTCGTTAGTCACACTCAAAAACAATTGTCAAAATGATCCTGATGTTTTGGTTTTGCATCTTTTCCAAAAATTGTTAGAATATGATACGAAAGGAAAACCATTTTTTTATTTAAAATAATTTCAAGACTAAGAACTCTTTATTTTCACTTAAAATTTTGATATAAATATAAAATTGAAATCAAATTCTATTTATTTGCTCTCAATATTTAAACAAATTTTGTTTTTTTTAGATATTACCAAAACTTATAAAACGAATAATTTTTTAATACAAAAAAAGAATTATGTCATCTTTTGAAATTTTTATCCACAAAATGTTTTATTAATTAATTTTATTTAAATTTTATTTTTGTAATTTTATTAAAAAGGTTTAAACATCTAAACTGAGTCAGTGGTTTGTTTACTAAATAGGTTCTAGTTCATTTAAAAGTGCAAGTCAATTTAATAATAATTTTTAAATATTAAAAAAATCTTACTTTTAAACCGATATATTTTTTTAATCAGTCATTATTTATAATATTTAACAAGAATAATATTTATAATCTAATTATAGTATAGTCAATTGTGACATGGGTCAATTGGCCATGGTTCAATTATATCATGATTCATTTGTGGCCCGGGTCGATTTTGTCACTGGATCAATTGTCATGAATCCATTTTTCATTTACCGTAGAGTGCCTATTATAATACCATGATAAACTAATTGGAAAATGTCATTTTTCAGAGAAAATGTGAAATCCAGATACTATACCGGTCTATTATTTGGAAAATTATTGCTAATTATAATACCGTGATATACTAATTGAGCTATAGTTTCAAAAGGTCTCCCAGACAAAATTATAAATCCATATACTGTACCTGGTGGTACAGTATTTGGAAAAAGGCAAAATATAGTTCAGTGGTATATTATTAAACCCTTCAATACCATTTAGAAGGTAGCTGATTTTTACTTAACTTTTTCCTTTTTGCGAATATTATTTGTAACGTAGGTACAATAAAAAAACAAATCCTAAAATTTTGAATTTGTGACAACGTTTTTATTGAACTTTTTTGATATTAGCCAAAGCGTTATTAAAATTCAAATCGTAGGTACTTTGTTAATCACTAATGGTTTTTTCACAGCCGTTATCACTGGAGTCACTTGAATCCTTTGAATTATGGTCCTCCTCATCAGCTTCAACAAACTCAAAATTACTTTCTTGGTTACTTTCTACTTCATTTTCCTCTTCTAACAGGATCGTTAATCTCCCAATTTCAGTTCGGTTCAAATTTAAGACATGCAAAAAAGCCGTTTGTTTAATTTATCGTGTGGAAATTCTTTTTCTAACTGACCTATGACGCACCATTCGAATGATCGTCTCACGATATCATGTCAAATTTTCTTTACTGAACTTTCAACGAAATTTATTTTCTTAATATGAGGCTCTTCTATGATATGCTTTTGCTGTGAATACTTCTGGCGCATTAGACAACCAATCATTCCAAGCTGGTCGCATCGCGATTTTAAATGAATAGTTCACATAGACGTCAAGTGATTGCAAAAAGGATGTCGTTTTTTGTAGTATATGCAAAACGTATGCATTGCATGTTTGCATTAATGTATCCTGAACTTCTTTTCGCAAGTGAGAAGATCCATACAAATCCATTAGTAGAAGCGTTTTTTCACGTTTTCAAAAACAATTATTTTTTCACCGAACCATCAGTTTAGTGGTCATAGAATTAAATATACTGACCGCAACATCAATATTTTTGGAAATATTCATCTTGGGTTTTTTCTAAATCTTTAAAAAATGATAAGAGTTCACATTACACTTCCAGCTGCAGAAATACACAGACCTACTGTAAATAGAATTTTAGAGTGCCCGGTATTCAATCCGTCAAAAGTTTTTTCTCCTTTAAAAATGTAATGTACGATTGTGTGACTTGTCAAAGTAACAATGTCAAAGTTTCTTCCATTTGATTAGACCTGCTGTTTTTTGATGAATCACAATAATGTACTCGTTCACCTTACTCTGTAGTATTTCCGGTTTGCAGTTGTCTTTCTGACTTTGGTGAGTAAATTTGCTAGAAGTTATTCGGTTCTTTTTGCAAACACCTCTTATCCATTTATTACTTCCATAAAAATATTAGGTTGATTTTTCAAAGCATCTGCTATTCTCTTTCTGCTATTCTCGAAATGAATTATATGTTACGATCAGTTTTTTGTTCCTTGGCTCTAGAACCACTCAATAACCTTTTTTCAATATCTGGAAAGATTGGTTTGCGCCCTCCACCTGCAACACGCTTTTATACCTTGTTGGTTGCTAAGAGTTTGTTTTTTTGTTTTACCCAATTTGAGATTGTTGGAACCCACTTGCTTTTTATATAGAATTTAGCGACTCTCCTCTTTTCGATCGTTGAACTAGTGAACGCTTTTATGAAACAGGTATCGATTTGTGCTTTGGTGGCATTGTTTGGGGGTTAAAAAATTTAGAAACAAATTTCTAAAACGAAAAGAATAAATTAATTGGTACTTCCTGTTATCTTACCCCCAAAAATTAAATTAAAAAAGAACACATATAATTATTATATTTATTTTCTAAATCACAGTTACAAACTCAGCAAATGTTTGTAGAGTTTGTAAACGGTCATCTAGGTGGCCAGAAAACCACAATGTCGTTGAGAATAGTGTCGAACACATCGGCACTGTTGCTTAGAACACGTTTGCGCCACATAAACTCACATAATCACATAATCACATAAATGAGAGATAGCCTTAATAAATTCATGTTCAATAATGTTCAATAACGTCATCAATAATGTATTCTCTCATTTTTTATATTGTTATTTTAATTGTATTTTATAATTTATTTTTGAGGGTAAGATAACACGGAAGTACCAATTAATTTAGTAGCATGTATGTTTAATAAATTTATTTATTTATTAAATTAACAAACTTTATTTACATCAAGATAATTAATTTCAATCAATAATCATCCTAATTATAAAACACTTAACGTTTTTTTGAAGAACCTTAACGGTACAAATTTTAGAAAATAAAAGTCACACACCTAGTACACCTACAAAATAATTAAAAACTGATAGAAAATATGAACACAGTAAACATAAAATAAATATGGTATATTATTCGGCACTAAAAGGTACTAGTGGTAGTTTATTTGTCATGGTATTATAATAGGCACTCTATGGCAGGAGTGGGTACGCATGAGGTCCTCGAGAGCCAAATACAGGTTTACCCTGTATTACAAAGAGCCACAATATATTCAATCAGATCTCAATGGGAGCCACACAGCTCATCAAAGAACCGCACTTGCCCACACCTGCTCTATGGTATGATTTTTATATAAGGATGAGGTTTAATACATGTTTATGTCCACACAACATTGTCAAAATTTCTAAGCAAAAGCCTATAGGCTTACTCGAATTTAAATGGAAAAAATATTTTAATTTAAAATTATTGAGAAAACTTAATTTCTTGCTGTTGTTGTTTTTTTAATTAAATTTTTTAATTTTTATTTGGTAAATTTATTTAAAGTAAGTTTTAAATATTTATTATATCAGAACATTTTTAGGAAGAATATGTGGATAAATTGGAGAAATGATGACTCATTCGATAGAAAAAGTATAATTTCGTATAACATTCGAATTTAACGTATATTAAAATTAAATAATTGTAAAATTTTAATTTTCTTAATTTTTAATTAATTAAGTAATGAATCACAAATTAACTCTTAATTGCATGGATCTGTAAAATTCTTATATGTAAAACCTATAATTTTTTTTTAATTTTTACGATGTTTTAATTAGATATTCAACATTATTTTTCAACTAGAATTTTAAAATAATTTACAGTCGTTCATCATTTAGGAGGTTTTGATGGTCATTTTTTAAAAAATCTTATTTTTCCTTAATTTTACTTTAAAATATTTACACTTTATTTTGAGATTCCAGAAAATCTAGTCTTCTAGAATTATATTTTTAAGAGCGAACAAAACTAAAAGTATGTACTTAATTTGTTTAACACAAATTAAAAAAAATATATTTTTTGTTTAAATTTAGTATTTATATATAAATTAAATATTGAAAAATTGTTTAACTTTAACTATTAAAACAAGTGATTAAAAATCACAAAAACTGACAATAAACAATAATATTTGTATTAATTGGTTTTGAATTTTAATAAAAAAAATTAATTATGGTAATTGCCGTTGCAGAGTCGAATAATAGAAAGCAATGCAACATTAACCGAGAATTGATATTTAATGATAATTGGGAATGATTATGTAATTTGTTAATGGATTTCTTTTTCTCTTAAAGGAAAATAAAATTTATTCATCTTATATTTTAATATTAATTGAAAGAATTTTCCATCGATCAATAGATTTTTTATTTTGTTATCTGAAACGATTTAAAATTTGGAATGGGATTCAAATGCAAATTATCCGATTTCATGTTCGACAAATGACAGATAAAATAGTAAAGGGAAAGTTTGAAGCATTTATGTTGAATTTTTCATTGAGAAATTTTTGGGAAATTTGATATTTTTACACAGTCTTAGAAATTAATGGAGCTAGTTGGAATTATTAATATTTTAAAAATGATTATAAATAAATATTTTATTTATTTAATATTTAGTCAATAAATTTATTTTTTTAATATTATTATTATTATTATTATTAATATTATTATTATTATTATTATTATTATTATTATTATTATTATTATTATTATTATTATTATTATTATTATTATTATTATTATTTAAAACAATAAAGTGATAATTTAAACCTTTTGCTGCGAATTATGTATATAATGAAAAAATTTTAGACTATAAGATAGTCCTAGTCAATCTCCAGGATTCGCAGCAAAATGCTTAAATTATCAATTTATTCTTAAATAAACACGGTAAAAACTTTATTAATAAAAATCGACATTCGTACTTCTTTTTCACTATATATTTCGATAGCATCACTATCATCATCATGTTACTACATTCACGACGGATGAAAAAAAAATATTTTTAATAATTTTAAAAGTTTAAATATAATTGATTATTAAAAATTATTTTTAAAAAAAAATAATTGTTTAAAATTTTTATTTAAAATTTAAAATTTATAGATTTTATAATTTTTTTATATATTATCAATATAGTATAGTCAATATAGTATCTGTCATGAATGTAGGTAACCTGATGATGATGTGATGCTATCGAAATATATAGTGAAAAAGATGTACGAATGGCGATTATCACGTTATTGTTTTAAATAATAAATACTGCTATTAAGAAATCATCACTTTATACTTGTTATTATTATTATTATTATCAATGACAAATATAAATTAATTATTAAAGTTTGATTATAAATTTTAAATTATAAATTTATATTAGCTTCAGTTGATAAACATAATTTTGATATTGTTTGCGGAAATTGTTTAGCTTAAGTTTGATGTTACTTTCAAATGGAAAATGAAGTCTACTGACAAAATAAAAATTAAAAGAATTTTTTCAATTTGTCATACTTAACTCTTTGTTATAACTCTTTGTAATAATTATTTTTATGGTTTATTATTATTATTATTATTATTATTATTATTATTATTATTATTATTATTATTATTATTATTATTATTATTATTATTATTATTATTATTATTATTATTATTATTATGAAATTATTAAAGAAAATGTAGACATATAATTTAAAATAATAATTTCATATTTTGTTTACTACATTTTCCAATAGTTTAATCGTCATATCTAATAAACTAAAAATCATAAATTTGTTTGTTTAATTTGTTTAGACATTAAAAACAATTAGAAATAATCAATAAAATAAATAATTCTCCTTGTAAAGTACCTCTGAAATTATAATAATTTAATATTTGTGAAACTTTTTAGAATTTGATTAAATGAAAAAAATAACAAAAATCAATTTTTGAAATTAAATTCAGCAAGAAGATAAAAGAATCTATATTAATTTTTATTTAGATGAGTGAAACAATATTTTTGGCGCTATATTTAATGCAATATCCGATAGAAAATGAGAATTATACAAATTGAAAATAGAAGGGACAAAATGTGGTCGTTTGGAATTTGATTATAGTTAAACACATGGACAATGTTATTATAAAATCCCTTAAAATGCATTGGAAATATTTGAGGTTGTCCTTAAGAATTTTAATGATCTATTTAATGCCTAGTACTGTATTTTAGTGCAAACCGGGCAAGTCGTATGCACTTTTTATTGATTGGAAATTAATCTTGAATCTTAAAAAAATATTCTCTTTAATTTGGCCATATGATTTAGAAATAAGAATTGTTTACGTCCGTCTCGAAATTTTATGTTTCGTCGATTTTAGGGGTTTTCATAGTTATGCATCATTTTAAAAATATTCTTTATATTTTAAGCAAGTTTAGATTTTTCATTGTTTGTAGATACGAGTGAAGAAACCTGTGTAATGCTGCTTCTGATTTTAATTATATAAATAAATTAGATATTGAGACTATATTGGCAGGTTTGAAATGTTAAGTCATGATAAGTCATAATAATATCGACACAAGTATTGGAAATAATGTTATACAGTTAACAATATCAATAGAAATTCAAAAACGTCATTCGGAAGGATACGTTTTAAATGTGTTTTAAAAATTTTTTTAAATTAATAATTTTTTAACTGAAATATATACAAATACATAATGTAATTTTACATTGTTAATACAATCAATATATTTTTAAAATAAACAGTACTAGCTTTGTGATACCCAGTGCAAATCCCAATAGTATATTAGTTTCGAGCTTTCGGCTCTCATCAATACTTTGCAGGAGACGCGAAGATTTCTCTTCGCGCCAGGTAAGTATACAATATTGCTGATTCAACTCTATTGTATGCTTTCCCCGGTATACTGGAAATCGCATCACTTGGAAATTAGCTTGGTCACAGAAAAATCTGTAAACTTGTAAACATGGCGTATGAAAAATCATAATTCACCTCTGCGGACTGAAAAAGTAGTCGATACACAGAAACTGTTTACAAGTGAATCCGATTACCTTTAGCATTTTTAACTTATAAAGTAATGGTGTAACATTTTTCTGCCGGATATATTTTTAATTTTAACATTTGTTGTAAATTATTCATGTCTGAAATGATAAAATGTAAGCTATAAACTAATTTATAGTTGAACTAATATTTTTGTTTATTTGAAACAAACTGATTCTCATTTCACTAGACTTAATTAATGAAAGAAATAAACAAATATATGGTTGATAAAATTTTCATTTGTATTTCTTTCTCATTTTTTCAGTGATGAATTAAATTTTATTTTAAATTAAATTTTTTTTAATTAACCATCAAAGTGATTGCCGATAAAAATTTGCAGTTGAAAATTTGCATTTATATCCAATTGGAAATTAAGTTTATGAAACATCAAATATTCACGGTGTAATGTTGGATTGCAAAATGTTTTAATTGCTCTTAGTAAAAACAAAAATGTTTTCTGCAAGTACATGTCATTGTTTGTTATTTTTTCCAGGAAATTTAATTTAAAATTTCTTTCCTAGTCAAATATATACACAAATATAAATATCCTAATTAATTAAATTACGGATAAATGAGGAAAAACAAAATTTTAATTACTACTGGCATTTTTCTTTCGATCGCTTAAATGTCTTGCATTTTACCGAGACTGCATTAAAATATTTTTCACTGAATAAATTTAAATTTAACGATATTCTTTGAAAATTTGTAAAATTTAATTTTTCACATCATTGCTGATAACTCACAAAATTATAGGTTAAGATTTAAATAAAATATGATTTATTTTCCTAATTTAATTTATTTTCGGAAGATTAACAGAATTTTGATTTTTCTAAAATATATAATTGGTATTTTGAAAAAATAACTACTCCTATTTTAACCACTTGCCGGTACCATTTGTGTACTATTTTGTGTACCATTTCGGGCGAGCGCTCACATGTGAGCGCAAACTCGTATAGAAAAAAATAGTGAATACAAACTCGGAAAATTAAAAAAAATATATTTACGTTATATTTTGATTATATACTATTAATTAATGATTTTAAAAAAATAGTTTTTTTTTGACCGAAAACATGAAAAAAATCGCCCGGCAAGTGGCTAAATAACAGCAAGTAAAAATGGCGACCGGTATAAATTGCATCGCGTAAAATTAACACACAGATAAGTTTGTGTGTTTATATGATATAAACTTATTGATTTTTTAACATTACAGATTCGTTTATTCATTGAAAATTGTGTACTACGGTCCATTGACGGATCATTGGCAAGGAAATGGTTTTCTAATTTTTTAGCCATCTCAAATCCTTCTCTTAATGATTTGAGTGTGAAGTTTTGCTCTGCGCAGTTTTTTCGCTTTTTGCGATATAAGTGCGTTTTGGCATTTTTTTCCAACACAAGCCAGTTTCATCTGCATTAAAAACTTGATCAGCAGTATAGCCGTGTTCCTCTATAATTTTGGCCAGTTCTTTTGGAAATACTTTAGCAGCAGCCTCGTCAGCAGATGCGGTTTCTCCTTGAAGCTTCACATTGTGTAAAGAAAATCGTTTCTTAAAATTTTCAAACCAGCCTTTACTTCCTGAAAATTCACGAATTGGGGTCTGTTGTTCAAACGATTGTTGGGAAGTTGATGGTTGACTAGGTAAAGCTGGCTCTGGTCTGGTTTCTTTTAGATGGTTAAAAATTTTAACAGCCTTATACCTGATAACATTTCCATCTAACGGCATTCGCTTTTGCGTATTGTCCTCTATCCAAATCATTAAAGCTTTTTCCATCATTTCCATAATAACGTCTCGAGCATGAGATGTTTTCTTTGCACTTATGGAAGATGCAGCTGCAACTCTTTTCCTTATTTTTTCTTCATTTTTTTTATAGTTCGTATAGTTGCTTCATTGAATCCAAAAGCTTTGGCAACTAAAGTTGATCCTTCACCTTTTCTTAAACGATCTAAAATTTCAACTTTTTGACCAAGAGATATTGCATTTCTTTTTAATTTTGTTTTGGTTTCTTTCGGCATGACGGGCTAGTTTCTAGAAATTTATGAATTTTACAATAGAATATTAATTAAGAAAAAATCTTACAAATTCGCTGTTGTTCAACTTAATATGTATAGTCCACGACCACTAAAAATCTTGCTTGAATAAAATTTGAAATGGGAATTATAAAGAATTAAACAAAATTAAACTTTTAAATAAAATTAATCACTTTTATTTATTTTAAAAAAGTCAACTAAGATTTTACAAATTTGAATTTTGAAACCGTGTTAATTAAGGGTTTTTATCAATTTTGAAGCCGTGTAAAATCAAAACCGTGCTAAAAAATATCGTGTTAGACAAGGGTGCCGCAATATTTTAACCGTGTTAAAGCGAAATCGTGTTATTCAAGTACCGTGTTAATCGAGGGTTACCTGTATATTTAAAATTCAAATAGTTAAATCTAACATTGACATCTTTTAGTTTAAACAGCTCTTTCCGAATTCAGTTAGCTTTAAACAGCAAAAGCTAATAGAAGTAAATTTCTAAATAAATTAATATTAATATATTGATTTTTCAATAAATTTAAATTTCCACTCCATCGTTTCAATTATCAAATTATAAAATTTTTATTTATTTTTCATAGAAAGAAGATAAAATCTAACCTAGAATTTTTTATTTCCTTTTTAATTTGGTTTTGTAAAATCCGATTATTGCATTTCCTTATAGCAAATAATAACGATTTATCATGATGCTTTTTTAATTAATTAAAATTTTTATTTTATTAACAATTTCTTTCGATTATTTGCCAAAATTCAAGTTGAAATTCTTTGAAATTCTTTGTAAATTAATTAATTATTTTAAATCGATTTCTAATTAATTATTTATCATTTTATTGCATATTCACTTGTGAATTATTGTAATTTGAATTTTATTGATTTTTCTTTCTGCCACAAACTTGGAAAATTAATAGACTTTAGTAGACTTTTTTTGAGAATTATTATTACTGTCTGACCAAAAAAGCTCATTAAAAGGCTATAAGAAATTCTTCACTTCTTAAGACAATTTGTACAGTACAAAATTTTCAAAGTTTCTAAATGAAATCTTTGACTGTTCGATTATTTTGTATATATTTATAACCATTTTTAATGAAAATATTTCCAGAAATACTTTCTTCTCCAAGATTAACATTCTGGACTGATGATAACCCCTAGCTGGCCGTTGATAGACAAGAAACAGTTTTACTCAGTACAATGGTTGGTTTGTAAGAGCATTAAGTATAAAATTATATATAATTAATTGTAAAATGTAGTAATTTTTTAAGTGCTGCATTTTTTATTTTTAAGAAATAATTAAATATATATTAAAACGCTTGTTTTAATATATAGTTTTAGTTTGTATTATTTTTTTAATGTGGTTTATTGTTGAATTTTATGAATTAAATTTTTTAAGATTGTTCATTTTATTAACTGTATTAACTGTTACAGTGATCTATCTACTTCTATTAGGAATTTTTGGATTTTGCAATTGTACGCCGATGCAACATTTACAAATAATCAAAGATAATATAATTCATTTAATTATCAATCTAAACTTATTGACATTCGTTATTATCATATAATTGGTCTCATTGTGCGTCTGCTTCATTAATAAAGAAACTTCTCCAGACAAAAAGGCTTGCGATGGAAATAAAGCAGCACACGAAAACGATAATTATTAGAATATATCCGTAAAAGTTCAATCAAATTGACTGATGATAAAAATGAACCAAACGAACTTTTGGACAATAATATTGCAATATTCATTCAATCAGATCCCATTAATAATTATCTAAATAATGAAAATATCACTCATCTATCTCGAGCTAATTCCCATGAACATTTAATGTTGTTAGCTGCAACTGTAGTTATTTCTAGTTCTTCCAATGACGATAATTTCTCGTCAGTCAAAGAGGAACTAAACACAACATAAAATATTATACATGCAATTTCGTTTTTAGATTTTTTCGAGTTCACTAATTGCATTTTTCATTTTTTAGAATAATGGTCAACTTTTAATCCTGATTATTAAATTAGGAAATGAAAAAATTAAATATTTTTATTAATTAATAGTATTAAATAAATTAAGAATAATAGATGATAATAATAAATATTAATACATATTGATGAACGATAACTAATTTATTATTTATGTTTTGATTTTTATATCTGTTCCAACTCGGATAATTTGATTAAACAAATAATATAAAATGAATAATTAATAAAAAAATAATTGTTTTACAAAATTATATATTTCAGAATTTTTCAAAGGAGATGTTTACAAAGTTTTTTACTTTTATTACCGATGAAGAAAAATTCGATAATTTTAAATTAATTTATTATTTGACTCGACTTTCTTGATATTTAATATTTTTCATTGTGCAAACAGTAATTTCAGTCTACTTCAGCTGTTTGCATGAGGAAGTAAGGGCAAAGACATAATTATATGTAGGAAAATAGCTACTTGAAAGTTCTTGCTAGTCCTCCAAGTACCTAGGACGAAGATGCTTCTCGCATTTTTGTTTTATATGATTAAGTTGGAGGATTAAATATTTTTGTCCCCGTGTCTTGATTCAAAGTTTTATTTCGAAACTTTTTCTTCTTCTTTTTCTTGAATTTACCATTTGAGAGTGTTTGGTGTTGCAAATGGCTTTTGAGTTTACTATTTACATTGTATTTTGTGCTCTTTCAAAATCTCTTAAGATATTTGAGGTTTGAGCTTTTGATATCTTCATTTCTTCATTTATTTCAGATTGATGGAAAGATTTTAAAATTATTGTGAAGTATCTTTTTCCCTTGGCTCTTTATGGTTGAGCATTGTTTCTTATTAATTATCAGATTCTCCGCTCAACAGTTGTAAAATATTTAAGCAAATTGTAACAAGATTAGAAAATATTACAACAAAGTAGTAACATATTTCAGAAAATTTCAACAAAGTTGTAAAATATTTATCAAATTGTAACTAAAATAATAAAAATATTGCAACAAAGTAATAAAATAATGATGTTAATTGGGACAAATCAATACATTATTTCGAAGACGGACAACAAATTAAAAAGAATATTGTAATAAATTGTGAAGTCTTTCAGTAAATTACAACAAAGTAATAACATATTTCGGAAATATTTCACCAGATGTAAAATATTTAAGCAAATTGTTATAAGATTATAAAAATATTGCAACAAAGTAATAAAATAATACAACATTTTAAACTCTAGATCAATCCATTTTATAGAAAATTAAATTTTATCTCTATAATAAATGAATAAATATACAAGGAAATTACGTTAACGTATAATAAATACAAATTTATCGTAAAAACATGTGTGTATTACACACAACATACGAGACATAAATTTTAATCAAGCTATTTTATAGAAAATTAAATTTTATCTATATAATATATGAATAAATATCCAAGGAAATTACGTTAACGTATAATAAATACAAATTTATCATAAAACATGTGTGTATTACACACAGAACAAGATACATAATTTCTAATCAATCCATTTTATAGAAAATTAAATTTTATCTATATATTATATGAATAAAATCCTAAGAAAATTACGTTAACTATATGAAAAATACAAATTTATCGTAAAAACATGTGTGTATTACACACAAAGCGACAAACTAAAATTGTAATTGAGCCATTTTATAGAAAATTAAATTTTATCTATATAATATATATATAAAAATCCAAGAAAATTACGTTAACCGCGCGAAAAATACAAATTTATCGTAAAAACATGCGTGTATTACACACTAAACACGAAACTAAAATTATAATTGAGCCATGTTGTAGAGAATTAAATTCTGCCTATACATGGTTACACTTAAATCCCAATCGAACAAAGAGAAAAGAGAGAAAAAGAGAGAGAAAAAACAGTAGAGTAGGGTATTGTGTGGACCCGGGTGAAACCTTTGCATAGATCTCTTCAAGACCTTTCGAATGATGTGAATAAAATATAATTAAATTTTAAAATACCGCAACGTAATATATTTTTTTAAAAAAAAAATTTAAAAAAAAATTTTTAAAGAACAATTAAAAAAAAAAATACCCCCTCCCCCGGGGGGTAGGGGGGGCATGACGTCATATGTCTTTGTGGCGTCATCGATGACGTCATATTTCTTTGTTCCCAGGTCCATACAATACCCTTCGGATGGTCATGTTGTCAGAAGTCAAAGGTCAATTATTATATAAAGTGAACATGATTACATCAGAGGTCTATTATTATGTTAGTGGTTATGTAATAATATAAAATTTGTATAATGTCACCACCTTTGGGTATCTCTATTAATATTACCTAATATTGTATACCATGAGATATTAGTCTTGGTTTATAATCCTCCTTTGTCATTACTTAAATTAATATAAGATTTACTAGTTTCCATAACATTTTAATGTCCATAAAATCTCTAATCAATTCTTAAACTTTTAATTATACATATGCACACGCGCACATATATATATATATATATATATATATATATATATATAAACCTTTTTTTTCAAATTTCACCACTGATTTATATTCAATTGACATTGTAGTCAAGCTTTTTGATAAATACTATATATATATAATCTCTTATTTTTTGATTACATTTGTTTTTTGATGATAGTTCAATTATTTTCACTTTGACAAAAAATCAAAAATTGTTTATTATACTCGACATAGACTTTGCTTTTATCACTTGTTACATTTATTTATTTAAAAAGAAACTATTTTATTTTTTTATTTAAATCAATAAATAAAACAAATGTTTAATATTTCCCAAAATTCTAAATTATTATTATAAATTAATTATAAAATGTCTCCTTTCTATTTATATTCATAAGAATAAATTTCATTAATTATTTTCCTAAAATATTATCATTCTATTTTTCTGACTGTGAACCTAAACAATCAAATCATGTTTTGCTGACAGTCAGTAATAATAGTAAATTAATTGAAATAAAAATGGTTCGACAAATATTTTCAGTAGTTATCATTTTCAATAGAAATAAAGTCGCAGCTGTTTTCAACTTCTTTGACTCGATTTTATTTTGATAGGAAAAGAATATGGAAAAAAAGAAAATCAGAAACAACTGTTCAAGTTATGATTGGTGTGAGTTTATCTTTATAACAAGAATTTTGTTATTAAATTGAATGGGATTTTTATTTTCAAAATCCAAATAAAGCTGACAAATTTGTAATTTGTCAACAGAAATGGTTTTCTTTCTAAAAAAATATTTTTGTAGATTTATTTATAAGCTAATTTATAATTAGTTAAATTTATTTTATTATATTTTGTAATAAATTATTTTTTTTATTTTAATATTAATTTAATTTAAATTATATTAATATATTTGATAGGAATGCAAATATTATAATTTAATTTTGTTTTAAAAATATGTTTATCTCACATTAGTATTTTTTCATTTCAGCATTATATGGGAAATTTCAATTACAATGCCTAGTTTCAATAAATCCTTTTTTACTGCTATTTTATTAAATTTTCAATTATTTTAGTTTTATCCACATTATTTCTCTTGTTTTTACAATTTTATTTTTGTATTATTCTAACTTTTCATTTTATTTTAAATAGTTATTTTTAAATTAATTGAAAACAGGCAATTTTTCTCAGAATGTCATTTGATTTTTGTTGTTGATTTGATTAATTTCTTTTTTGGAATTTTAAAATTCAATTTTGAAACTTCATGAAAGTAAAATAATTTTAGAGCATTAAAACATAATAATAATAATAAATATTATATACTATAAATACAAACATAAAATTGATAAATACGAAAGTATCATGAAGTGGTTGAATCATTTATGAACTACTTAAGTAATAATTAGTAAAATCCAATTTGTCTTTTCAATTCATCCAATATTTTCAATTTTTTTTCATTCTCCAAAAAACGTAAAATTAAAAGACAAAATATGTCTTAACAGTTGTATTAAGTCAAAATGAATTATATCAAGCTAGTTTTTATTTTGATCAATAATCATGACTCCAACTTTATAAGTCAACAAAACATGTTCTCGAGTTTGACTATCTTTTGAAATCCCGACTTCAAATTCATCGATAATTCTCTTAGCGATGACGATATTGATAGAAGTTTCAAAAGCATTGCAATCTGTCCCAATTGTTTCAGTACCAACCATGGAAGTAACAATAGTCCAATGATAAATTCGACGTGCAGCAATTGTCTTTTGACTTTCAGCATATTGACTTTTGACTTGAGTTGATTTTAAGAAATTCATATAATCTGACCAGATGAGAAAATCCAAACCCATTTTATCTACTGCATAATCATAAGCTTGAGTCATTATTTCTTTGAAACTAGGAGTTTTGTTATTTTTATCTTTTAGGTGAGACAAATAGAGTTTCCATAATTCGATGTGATAAGTTCGCAGTACATATTCTTTTAATAGTTCAACATTTTTAATGGTTTCAAGATATTGACTGATTAAGGGAAACTGGCGAATTTGTGCATCGCTAAATAAAACATTCCACGCTTCCCGTGGATTTGATTTAAAGTATTCCTTGGCCATCAATATTTTATCAGGATTGAAAACTTTATTTTCTTTCATATTCAAAAGAGGCAAATCATACCTTTTTAAACAAAAACATTTATAACAATTTCTGGAAACTTCCAATATTGAAAGTAAAATTCCAGCAGAAAAATCAATTTTACAAAACACAAATTCATTTTTTTATCCTAACATAGAACATTGTCCGCGTCTATGTGCGCACCCCAACACGGTATAACAATCTTAATAATAACGCGCACACAGACGCGATAAAAACGACAAAAATACCCCTCACAAACCACCATTCCCCGCGTCTGTGTGCTGACACAATAACCACCATAATCGCACACAGATGCAAGGCCGAATTTATACAGCCAGTCAGATGAGAAGTCATTCCCTTCTCTGACTGATCGAAACAAGAGTGAAAGAATTTCATGTTAAATTTAAAACAAAATATTGATCGATACTCTATTGTGAAATAAATTGGAACATTTCTTCTTATGGTATGCGTTCAATCGGATTTTCTGTCTGTATCTTAATGGGTGTGTATTTTTTAATTTTGAGTTCGGAGTGTTTGTTTTGTTGTTCGTCGAGTTATTGGAATAATCAAATTGGATTGGTTAGTGTGTAAGTTGATTTGGAATTGGGTTTTTTGGACTAAATTTGTTTATTTGAGATTTTGTTTAAAATGTGTTTGTGAGGAAGTTAAATGATTTAAAAACTGATATTTTTTTGTGTTTTTCAACATATATTTGAATTTATTAAAGTTTAATTATAATTGGCGTATAAAAACTAAATTAATGTATATGACGATATTGGAGATGGTTGGAAACGTGAAATCTTGGAATTATACGATGATGTTCAAAGTTATTCAAACAGTGACATTCAACGAGAGGCAGAGTCATGCTCTCAGAATAATCCCACTTGCAGGAAAGTTGTTATTTATGTCAGGAATTGGGGAATCAGATTAATTAGAAAGGAAAGCAATTCTGTATTCAATTCACTATGTCGGGTAAAAGGAAAGGTTTGCATTGACCTGTTTGGAGTAAAGGAAATTTCTATAATACTGAATGAATGGATATCTATTCAAAAGTTATATGTTAACAACAGATGGTTGCACCATACTAAAAAGATAGGAAAATTAAGCGGGTGCTATCATTGCTCATGGAATTATGCTGGATGTTGGGGATGTTTTATATGAACACGAGTTCTGGAATGAAGCATTTTTATATTATAGTCAAGGAGATGAAAGAGAAAAGAATATAACATTGATTTGTATTTATTGCATGAGTGTGAAATTTAAATCCAGAAAACTACCGATGCTGTCATCCGTTAAGTTTTTTGGTTCTCATTAAAACAATTTTTTGGCATTTTATTATTTGTTAACTTTTAACTTTTGTTAAATTTCTATCATTTTACTGAATTTTAACTAAAATAATTTCTTATTTGTGAATTTCTTTCATTGCTATTTCAAATCCTCTATTCTGGAGCTTAATTATAAATTTTATTTTTTTTATTTAATAATTTTATATTTAATTTAATTTACTTTAATTTTCATATTATATTGAAGTATGTATAAAAATCATTATTGAGAAAAGTGTTGTTTTACTAAATAGAGCAATAACAGATTTTGTATTTTAATAAAGATAAAGTGTTGTGATGAATATAAGTAAAAAGGATTTTTGGCTAACATTTAGGTTTTCTTTTATTTTGACAAGATATTAAACATTTTTTTTGCGTAGAATTAAATTTTTTAATTTTTGACGAAATGCAAAATAAACGAATATAATGTAAAAAAGAGACATTTTTTATTTTTTATTTATTTGTGTAAAAATGAAAGAAATGCTGAATGACTTAAAATCAGTAATTTTGTCATTTAATAAATTTTATATTTTCAATATTTAAAAATAAAAATATATTGCAAATTACTAATTTTTGTTTAATTGATACTAACATAAATATACATTTAAATATATACCAATGCCAAATAATGACATTATAATAGTATAAAATAACTATTTTCCTATCCAAAAAATATTTACCAATTAATGTGAATAATTGTTTAAATAAATGAATTTGACATTTTTTAACGTTTTTCCAAAATTGAAAATTAGAAAATTATTTCCATCGATTTTATTATTGAGAAAACTTTCGAATTTCACAAATCTTAAATTGAAAATAATTTCGTTTATTTTTCACTTTTCAAATATTTATTTTTTTGTTTAAATTATCAAATTATAAATCGATAGATCGCGAATTTTCAATAATTGCAAATTTAATACGTTAATGTTATCGAATTATTCCCACAAGTTACTATGAGTAATTTTCCCCCTGCAGTTCATATGCTGTGATAAATTGATGCCGATATTTCAGTTTTATTTCCCTAATTGAGTCAGATTATGAGAATGAAAATCCTCTAATTTATTTTATTAAATCTCCGAGATGCTCATTTCGTAACGACGAAGACTCCGTCATGTAGAGGGCCCGAGATAAATTAGCGATTTTCACCAATTATGTACATATATACATAGATTTATTGCCGCTTCTAGTGCTAAAATCAATAAATAATTGATTATTTGAATTTTCAATGGCACTCAGAATTATTTCCAATCAATTGATTTTTGTGAAAACGAGCGTAAAATCTGTAAAATCTGATAATATTCATCGAATTATCAATTTTTCTTTTTATAGGTATCAATTACGATGGAAATATTAATCAGTAGTCTCGGAAAACAAACGAGAATCTTTCAAACGTGAAACATTCTTTGAGAGAATAAGAGAGAAATTCGAAAGAAAGTATAGAAAAGTTCTAAGAACTTTGTTGGAAATCGTATATATTAATGGTAATTTATTGTCTATAATTTCTTGGATGAAATTAGGTTAATTTTAAAAAGAATTACATATCCCTCTCTCTAATCTTTTGAAAATACTTTTTTATTGAAAACATCATTACTGAACATATAACTCATTTTAATTACTTTAATTTTACTTTAATTATCACAATTAGCTAGAAACTCATCATATATATCACAGCTAACGTTTCTTTTAAACTTCGCGGGTGCGCCGCCACGCAGGAATTTTTAAAGTCCTGTGCAGTTATCACAAGCTATAGCGCACGCCAGAAATCATTAGATCAAACCAACTTTCTAAAATTAAAACAGAAATGAAATTAAAAAATAACATCAACTAGGAATGATATGTCACCGATTTTGTTTCAGTGTTAAAGGTTTTGTTGCAATTGCACATTTGGTAATTTGGTGGTCTCACCTTTGATTTTTCACATAGAGACCCTCTCATTCTTAGAGGGAACGTTGAGCACAGCTAACATTTTTATAGTCTTCTGCAGCATTTTTAATGTCTGAATTCGCGTATTTTGTTTGCTGCGTAATAAGTCGTTTGTAAATTGTAAAAAAGTCCGACTTATACTCGTGAAAATGCAGTAATTGTTTAATTATTTCATAAGTTGAAAAATGGTTAAATGTTTCATGAAGTTATTGTAATTTCACCTGAAATTTTGTTGAAAGTTTTTTCCTATGAAATTTTTAATATTTACCATTTCAAGATAAGTAACAAAAATATAAATATCTTTATTAGAGGGGTATAGGCTTTTGTTTATATAAATAATTCAGCATTATTGTGGGTCTGGCGGCTTGAGGTTTAAGAAACAATAGTTGAGTAAAATTTCTTGGAAACTGATAATTCTTGAGTAAAGTGTAAATAAGTATGTTTCCTGTGACACTAAAGCATTTTAACTTTTCATTAATGGGACTCACTTCTTATCTTTATTATAATGACAATTTTGTTATATTTCAATTTTGTTATAATGTAAATGTTTTTGTGAAGAAATGTTGCTTTCTAAGATTCGAATATTCAATCTAACTTTAACTTATCTTATTATTATTATTATTATTATTATTATTATTATTATTATTATTATTGTTATTATTATTATTATTATTATTATTATTATTATTATTATTATTATTATTATTATTATTATTATTATTATTATTATTATTATTATTATTATTATTATTATTATTATTATTAAGCTCTTCTAATATTATTATTATTAATATTAAAATAATGGTTTCTTGGTAACAGCATTAATTAAATATTAAACAAGTAAATAATAGGATAGCCTTAAAAATGTTTATCTTATCATTTCCTTGTTTAATATTATTATTAGTATTATTATCGGAAAAATATTTTATCTTTTCCAACCTTTTATTTTCTTTATTCAATTATTTCTATCTTCATTATATTATAAACTGTAGATTACTCTTTTGATATTTAACATGTGTTAAATCTTAAACAAATTATTGACATATTGTTAATGAACCTTACACATCTAAATATTCTTTCGCTTCCCTCTCCATATCTATGGTAATCAGTAAGCAAAACATTTCAAATCCAAATCTTTTTTCGTGGTCCTTTTTAGTTAACTTGTTTGTCCGACAGAAAAATTAATTTTAATTATAAAAAATTTTGGTTTTGATTTTAAACATTGAAACTAATGATAGGCAAATGTATTAATTCTATGAATAAATTCGATTTAACTTTTTTTAATTCAGCAAAAGACAAAATAATATTTTGAAAATTTTCTAAAATTATTTAAATAAAAATTTTATTTCAATTAAATTGTATTTTCAAAAAATCATATTTTAATTTAAATTTAACTTCATAAAAGGTTTTCTTAATGTTAGTGACTGTTGAGAAAAAATCGGATTTATCAATTTCTGCATCAAATTTCCTATATTTATTTACATTTGGGAAAATGAAGAAAAATAGCGCAGTTAATGAGACTCACTGGAAACTTTTTGTTAAATTTTAAATTGATGATTTAAATTTTCTATTTTGTTTTAGTGTAAAGATTTTTAATATGCTTTTGAAATGTCATAATAATTGAAGATTTAATTTTAATTTAATTTCTTCCATTGTTTCAAAATAAAAGATTTTGAGTTTGAGTTTTTCTAAAATGTCTAGTATTTTTATGTAGGTCACTAACGGTTAATGTAGGTCAAATAAATATTTTCATCTGAATTCGTCTAGAAGCATTACAGTTCCTATAAGCAGCACCGAGATACTTACCTGAGAAGAGACAATGATCCCTAACTCTATCAAGTATGAATTCTTTACACAGATAACAGGTCCTACAATTTTTAAATTCCCATTCTTCAATGAAAGACAAAGTTTGCATGCGTTTTCTACCATGTATTTCGTAATATGGAAGGACAATTGTGAGAGCAATTTTCTCCAACTTATGTAAAAAAGATTAAACACAACCCATACCAGTAAAATTGAAATATGATTCTGAATTATTATAGTTATTTATTAATAGTAAGCCTGCTGTTAATTGGCATGTGAATTTGATCATGGGTGATATCGCTTGGCAATATTACCTCAAAGTTCGCATATATTACAAATGGCGGTGTTGCGGTTTTGCATAATTTTGGAATTTGAAATTTATTTTTAGGTAGGGAATATAGTGTTGTACCTATCTGGTTTTTGGTGCCGTTAAGATAATGAGAGCACCAGTTTACATGAATCCATAAGTGACAGGAACTACTGAGGTATGAATTCATAAGCTTTTGTAAATCAAAAAACTGCAGGTGTAATGAAAATTAGCACCGTCCTCTAATAAAAGTAAATATAAGGGTTCACCGCCATTAACCTTAGAACGGTGAATAATATCTAATTGAGGGTGATTGGAAATATAATTACTATATTCATTTTCAATAGGTTTAGCGGCTCTTTTTCTATAAGTTAGGACACTGATAGTCAGATTTAACTCACTATTTTTTCGTTCAAATGTGGGTATGTCGCACAAATTCAGGGGGCAACCACTAATGGGTCAAAATTCAATTTTCCTAAATAATTATCGTACGAATGAATTACGTTACGTTTTAAAAGGACTAAAATGCTATATATATTTATTAAAAACCTTATAAAAATTAAACAATATTAATAACCTATTGATAATAATTATTATACTAATAGAATATTATTCATATAAGCCAGTATTATTTTCATAAAATAATAATATTTGATTATTATTATTATTATTATTATTATTATTATTATTATTATTATTATTATTATTATTATTTAAAACAAATAAGTGATAATTTTAGCCTTTTGCTGATATTTGTAATGAAATTCTCAGGACCAAGGAGACCCACCTTAATTTACTTAGAAATATCCATGCTTTTTAGTGATAGTCGGATTTTGTATTGAAAATCCCAGGACCAAGGAGACATGGCTTTTTTTTCTATAGGACCTTTTTTTCTATTGAAATCCCAGAAAAAATAAGTGTAGCTTACGGCAGCAGTTACGTAACCAAAAAAGCAAATAAAATTACAGAAGCAGACCCCCCTGTGGGTACTGAATGGTCGTGCTGCCGGGAGCTACTAACTTCCTACTGCCAATTTTCTTTTCTCGAGGCATCCCTAAATAAAATCTTAGAATAAATTTTTATTTACAAGTAATGAATCGATTACAATTAAATTCTATTTTGGTTCAATGCGAAATTTAAGATTGCTTTTTCGCGCAAATATACGCATTTCTATATCTATCATTTGTAGTCTTTCACGCTTTTTTCACTTCATTTCTGTGAGTGCCAAAAGCCCTGCTTGCAAAGATAAGAGCTTCAAAATTGCAACAATAATTTTATTGCTTTACTGCGCAATCGCGTAAAATTGTTGTTTAAAGATATCCAGAACTCAGACAGTTCTTTTTCTGCAAAGATTCTTTTGAAAACCAAATCATTTCTCAAATCAATCATGTTTTCTTCAACCTCCTCTTCAAGATTGATGGCTTCACTCTCCGCAAATAAGTTGACAACCTATTCCATTTCAGTAACGTTGAGATTGGAAAAGTACTTGAGTAATGATTCTGACAAAGAGTACATAGTATCTCCAATTTCTTGCTTGAATCTTTGAAGGAATCGAGTCAACAGTCGTAAAGTATTCAAAGATTGATTTGCTGACTTTTAGACTCCACAATCTCAGTGATAATGTTTTCTTCAGCTCCTCACAATTTCAAATTTAAATCATTAAGTTTGTCGAAAATATCACTTAAAAAAGAAACTCGTAGCCACCAAATATCTTCTTTCAGGAATGAAAAATCAACTTCTTCGTGATTGATTAATGAATCACTTTCAACTTTCATAAATAGAAATCGATTCAAAACTTTTCTTTTTGACAGCCATCGAACTTCGGTGTGATAAAGCAAAGTTTTGTAATCCGAATTCATTGCTTCGCATAAAGCTGCAAAAATTCTTGATCGAAAAGCATTTGCTTTTATATAATTGACCACGCTGACGACTTCATTAAGAGTATCTTTGAAAATTGAAGGAAGAGCTTTTGAAACCAGAACTTCTCTGTGGATCATGCAATGAACAATTTTGACGCTTTTATTTTTCTTGACAACGTGAGAAACGAATCACTTTTTGCTGCTTTGCATGCCAAGAGCTTCATCTGTGTATACACTCACACAATTTTCCCATTTCAAATGGTATTTTTCACATTTGCATCCAGTATTTCAAAGATGTCCTCACCAGTTGTTGATTGTTTCAATTCTTGACAAAAGAAATAATCACTCACAATCATTCCTCCTCGTACAAATCTCAAAAATGATAGTAACTGAGCTTTATTTCTGATATCAGTGCTTTTGTCAAGGTGGATCGCCCATTTTCTTGATGGATCATTGAAACATTCATTCAACTGTAAATCAATGTCATCCAACAAATCTTCAATTTGTCTCACAATCGTTTTTGACGACAGTGGAATATTCTTAAATTGAAAAAATTAGCAACTTTAAATCATTTTGAAATTTTTGAAAACCCTAGCAATTCTAAATAGTTTTCAAAATTTCTCGTGGCACTCCAGGGTGCTTGCGGCACACGGGTTGCCCGACACTGTTTTAGAATGTCTGATAGATTTGGAGTATATTTCACAATTTTTAAATGTTGGTTTTGATATCATTTTTCTTTATCTTCTCATATCTTCTTAAGAATTTCTAATAAACTAATATTTACATATTTATCAGTATTTTTTCATAGTTTTACCAAAGACAAAATTATTTAAT